>JAUBNQ010000017.1:28791561-28801842 GCA_032353495.1 Ctenopoma kingsleyae | reverse complement strand
AACTGAAACACACTAATAATTTGATCCAACATGTCCAAATCACATTGTTTGCAGAGTCCAAAAGTCTGCTGGTCAGTGTGGACTCTGCATGTATATGAGCTGGGCTAAATGTCACCTCCTAATATGAAGCAATACTAAGTACAGGATTTTCTCTGGCAAATATAGCAGACACCTAATCCCTGACAACAGGCTGCTGTGGACCTGGTGTTCAACTCTGTGAGCAACTTAGCAAGGAGATCTTTATTTGGAGCTTGTCTGTTTACGTGGGTGAAAGAAAAAAATATGCCAATATGTTTTGGAGCTAGTTTTGTGTTTTTACTCAGTTGTCTACTGGGTTCTGAGTTCTTTACAGGGATATTTGTTCCACCTATTTTCAGGTGGGCGTGTCTTCAAGCAATAGAGTGTTAACTATTAATCACTTCCTGTTCATAAATTGTACACATGCCCACATGGATTTTGTGCTTTTTGTTTTTAAATGCCAGTTGAAGAATTTGTGGGTTCATTTAGCACTTGAAAGAACTGATGATGTAAAAACCAAACATTCAGACGATTAAACACTGAATATTGGCAAGAACATGTCCGTGAAAGCCCATATCCATCAATAATCAATGATTAGTTAGAGATTAAAACATTAACAGGGTTATTATGGGAGCAGAGTTTTATATTGCACAAATCACTGAGTAAACGTGAAACTTTTCGTAAAGCCACTATATGTGCTGTTTCATTATGTATGACACTGGTGCTCTGCAGGAGGTGGCACATAAAGTGCTCCAATTTTTAAGTGATGCTGAAATTGAAACGTGGCCAGTCTTATGCTACTCTTGCTTTAGTGTCATATGCTGACTTTTAGTGGAACACCACTTTGTGACACTTGTGATTGTTAGCATATGGCCTGCTGTGACACTGATTGCTACATAGAAATGGTATGCCACTTTCAATCATGGGTACATGTAGGGGTGCAACGATTCTCCAAATCCACAGATTGGTTCAGACTTTGATTATTGAGCAACAGTTCGGTCCTAGTCGTGTACCACTGGGTGCCACTACTAAAAATCAGTAAGACAAAAGAGACATCTATTGTGGCACATAGCAATAATATACTGTTATCAGCAGTGACATTTGCCAGTAAGAATCAGTATACGAGGTAGCCCCCTTCCCTCATATACTGATTCTTACTGGCACATGGCACATACAGTTTGAAGCACCATACGATAGTAGGATAGCAGTAGCTTATCTGAAGTCAACAGTGACACAGCACAAAGACTTTGTATATGTCTCAAACAAAAGTGACCTACAGGAAATTTTGATTTCTGCAAACTCTGGCAAGAATGCATAGAAAGATAAAATATTGCAAGTAAGAAGCTTACTGGAAGAAGTGAGACTGTAGTGGGGGTTAACATACTTACCTGACTTTGATTCTATTCATCATTCTGTTCTACCTTTCCAGTTGTTTTGTTATTTACACACTATTGCAGACAGATATATTGACACCATACAGCTTTGACAATGACATAGCATTGACAGAGCTGTATGGTGTTTTGTTCCAGCACTGGACCAGGTACACGGGGACTACCCTCATCTTGCTTGCTCTGCTAAACTCACTCAGCTGTCAGCACCCGGCGTATCCCCTTTGGATCATTGTTATTCTCCAACGAAGGCTACAAGGCTAATTCTGTCACATTATTCAGCAAGTAAAACAACACTGCCTTTTTCCTGGTGCTGGAACAAATCAAAGAATGGTGCAGAAAGCTGTGCTAATGGGAGACGTCTGGTGTTGGACTGCCTTAATTGGAGGCTCTGCTGCAAAGTGCATTAATCTTTGAATCTTAAATTAAGTTGATAAATAGACCAAGCTTACGTACAGAGTCCACTGACAGAGCCAACAGGATCACAGAATGTTTGTGCAGGATCACTGCTGCCTGATGACTGCATCAGCACATATTCTAATTATTTTGTCCCCTTGCTGACTGTGTTACCAGTTCCACTGATTATGACTACAGCACCATCTGCTTCTTTATCTGATTTTGATTATGAATAAAGAACGCTGACACACGCTAATCTGCAAGTTCTCATGGCAGCGAGAACCCTGAGTTGTTAAGTGGCCTGGTGCAGATGTAGCAGTTTTATTGATGTGTGAGGTAAATGTTGGCATTTATTAAGGATACGTTAAGTAGAAGAAGACATTCAGTTGTTGGAAATGAACGAGTCTGTTTAAGAAAATATTAACATTTGGATCAGTGTGTTTATTTAAAGGATGTATGTGTAGAATAGTATATATGATTGCATAATATGTCAAATGAATCTAACAACATTAATTTGAGTTTATCCAAAAATCAGACAGTGGTGGTGAAAACCGGTGCAACCTATGTGGTGTTTGTACATCAGACCAATGGGAGACAGGAGGTGAGGTGCATTTTATACCTGATTTTCATCCATAGTGTATTTTTTGTTGGTGCCAGTGGGTGTCTCTAAAGACATTGTGCAGTCCTACACATATGTCCTTTAAATGAATATGTGGTGTCACTGTCTTCTTCACACTTTCAGTACACAGTAGGTTTAATAGTTGTGTAGCTTGAGGAAATGAGTTGACACACAGGACACAATAACTGGGCTTCTTGGAGATTTAACAAAATAAAACAAAACAGAAATAAAAGGCAGAAACAGAAATAAAATATAGTTACAGGAATACAGCAGTGCGGCTATGGATACAAAATCAAAACCAAATGAATACACACTGTCCATCCATAGACTCACAAGATACCACAAGACTGTATACAGTAACTTCACGTGGGACCCCTGGAGAGTTACAGCTCGACACACTGTGAATTGCTCTAAAATAGATAAAATTAGAATATCATGGTTAGTGTTATATACACATTACTTTAACTGAAAACACAGCATGTGGTTGAACTTTCCATGACATCTACTCCTGTCGTAAACCACAGCCACCCAATTACATTATTAGCAGATAACCTGTAAAAACTGGTTAATGATGCAAACTCTAACAAGATGTGTTCTTATTTTGAACAATGGACATGCATCAACGATGTTTCTGGGATCTTCATACAAAAACAGAAAGAAATATCCAACATGTGTTTGACAGTGTCTGGGCAGAATAACAATGGGCCCTATGTTTCAGAAACCAGGCACAGTCCAAACACAAGTCCAATCATTGTGCAGTTTTTGTGACCACTGACATTGGCGGTACAGGATGCAAGCAGGTGCAAAGAGGAGGACAGGTGGAATACATTGTTATTAGTGGGAATGCAGTATGAGCAGGTGGAGTTGCGGCAGGAGTCAATAATGGCCAATCACATACGCTCCTATGATTCCATTTAGAATATTTAACCAACTACAGTGAAAAGATTCAGTGTTCTACAAGTTGTTGTCATGTAGCCCTCTGGCAGCACACTTCTGAACTTTCTATAATATACAAATAACCAACAAAACACAACCTCAAGCAAAAATTGTTTCACAGAAAACCTGGAATTACTCGATGTCAGCATTGTTCAAGCTGGAGAAATGAACTATGTGTGCCCTGTTGATAGAAAAAAAAGTTTTGCTTGTAAGTAATGTAAAGTACTGTAATAGACTGGTGACCTGTCCAGGCTGTACCCCGCCTCTCGCCCGATGACAGCTGGGATAGGCTCCAGCACTCCCGTGACCCTTACCAGGACAAACGGTTAGATGATAGATGGATAGATGTAATGTAAAGTAATAGCTGTGACAGTGAAAATGCTGGTATGGATATGAGGTTGGTTCTGTGAGTGCTAGAGTTGTGAGCTTACTCTATATCACTGATGATTTATAATCCTGTTGTCTGTGACATAGTCTTATACATGATAAGAATTTGTCACAATATTGTGATACTGCTGATATAGTTGTGCGCAAATGTGTTTGCCTACGAACACAACAAGCAGGTGAAAGGTGGAGGTTCTCTTTTGGAAATGGTTCAGCAACATTTTTGGAAGTCGTGTTGTTGTGTCAAAAACCTGTGCAACAAAGGGTGGAAACAGGAACTGAGTTTTTTCCACCAATGCTGCTAGATGTTAGAGCAAGAACAACAAGAAACTCATTTAATTCAGAAGGTTCTTTTTGCCTGTGGTTCTCCCTACAATAAAACCAGTGAATTGTGGAGTGGATGGAAATATTTCATTCATATTCTTAAGTGGTTTAGTTTAGTATCTGATAAGGACTTTTTTGATCACTGTTTGTGCAGCTCCCAAGACTGTACGCTGACATGAACTGTAAAATATCATTATACAGTATATCACCCAGCTCTAGAGGGCATCCTTTGGTTTCAGTCAACAGGATAAAGAACAATGGTAAATGAAAATACAGTTGAAAATGGTGTGGACAGACTCTTTTGTGAGTGTGCAGGAGCAAGACAACCCAGAGAGACAGGTGTACTGACCTTTGGAGCAGAGTGAAACAGTCAATGTACCAGCCAGTGTTCAGTAGTTTGTTAGAAAATAAATGCCAACCAAGCTGAGCTCTGGAGTTTTGTTCTACAGGTAGCTGTGTACAGACAGCGTGGTCAACCCTGAAGTTAAACACAGCTTTCCCCTGGAGCAGCAAAAGAGTCTCCCAGTTCTTTCTGACAACAGTCTGGAGGCAGTATAAGCATTTGTTTAAATATTGTCACTTCTAAAATATCTGGCTAATGATATAATGAAGCCATCACTTTAATATTTAAATCTCTTCACAATGGACTGTGACTCTTTTGGACTTATTTTAACTTCTTTAGTTTGATGTTCCTGCTTAGCAAACAAATACATAAAAGTGCTTTTAACTACTGAATATGTGAAAGAAAAGTTTTCTGTTTATTCAATGCAAGTATTTAATCACAGCTCCACTGCAAAGACAGCGACTAGTGCACAGGTATTTAATAAGACATTGTCTGCCGGTAGTGTGTGGTACTGGGCAGGTAGCTTAGAAATCTGTGGATGTATCATCTACGTCTGGTTCGGGACAATAAGAATAGTTGCTCCTAAAATATGTTTATATGTGCTACATGACAAGTTGAATTCACAGGCCTCGCCCTGTGCAGTAAATTGAGAAGTGAAGGAATGTTTGGGTGCAGTGGACAAAAACGGTCTGGGTGTAAATGAGATGGGGGTGGTGGGGGTGGTGGTGGTGGTGGTGGGGGTGGTGGTGGTGTTGGAGGGGTAGGGTGCACGGTTGACTAACTGCACGGATTATCACGAGCAGATGTGGGACCAGAATCACGCTTGATTGCCTTTTATTGTTCGGGCATTTTTCGAGATGTGCTGTGAGATTTACAGCTTAGTTTTCATCGACCTCGCCCGATTCTCTTTCCGTTGCTCTTTTTTCCTGGACTTGACCTTACGCGCCCCCTCTTTTTGTCACTGGTATTTTACAACGCTTCTTTTAACTGAAAATAAAAAGGTGGTCAAATGCATCAAAAGAAGAATACAAAGCTTGTTTATTGCCATTACTGCAGAAAATAGAGGGGGAGCAGAGAAATGAGGGACGGGGGAGTGGTAGAGGAAATAGTAAAAGAAAGAGGCAGAGGTCGAGGAGTGACACTTTCACTTTGTTAATTTGCCTACTTCCTGCTGGCCTGGCCTGACTGCTGCTCGGCTCATCCTCCCAACTCGCTGCAGAGACAGCTGTTCAAACACAACCCAACTACAGTGTCAGCTCTGCCTTTTCCCGTCTCACCCACCTTGCAGGCCCCCCACCCTCCAGCATCCTCACCCTGATTCCCTCACCAACACCAGCTTCATCTTCCACCCCCACCCAACAAACAACAACCGGATGAAATCACTGAGCTTTTCCTTTCCAGCCTCCTCTGAAAACAGCATTGTCTGTGATGCCAACAAGCTATGAGGTATGGCTTCGAGGAATGCAGTTAGCTATTGCCATTGTGCGTAGAAATGATGACAGAGGTGGAGGAACTGCTGAGAACAGCAGAGCAGAAGGGAAAAATGGTACATAGAGGAAAGCTGGTGACAAGACACACATGTTTAGAGTATGTGTCTTTATGGCGGTTTTGGGCAGGTTACTTGGTAAATGCAATCAATTACACTGCCACACTGCCTCATCAGAACTTTACATCACCAGCTACACAGAAAGGAATTTGTTTTGTTGCTTGACTACGGGCTGTCTCTGCTGATGAACTCAATTGGCCTCGCTCACTGTTCTTAAGAAGCAATATTTTTCAGATAACTCTGGGTAAGCCAGGGCAAGACAACCCGCATAAATACAAATTGCAGTTAAATCATGAATGAACTGAAATAATAGTGTTGGCTGGTTACTCACTAGTTTCTTTGCATAGTGTTCGTGTTACTGGCGATGTATGGACCTGTTCTCACAGTGCTTACATATTGTTCATGTCTTGTCTGTCACTCTGCTGCAGTTTGTCGTTTCCTCTGGGTACACAAAATGCTGCCATGTTAGTATGTCCAGAGTGGAAGTGAAATAAGAGAGAAACTCAAGCGAGGAGATTGTTGAATTTGTAGTGCAGAGATATTTTGCTTAATTAAAGTCCAACCGACAAGCGGAGTGGTGTGCACTGCAAACTATTTTGAATGCTTCCTCCCTCAAAAACAGATAATACTACTAATCTATTTTGCTATACTATACTATAATATCCTAATTTATGTTCAAACTATTTTTCCATATCACCCAGTACTGAATGTGCTGAAATTGGGAAACAGCTTTTCACCTCAATAAGAAATATCATCACATTTTAATACTGTGAGAACTTGTCACATCCATAGACTCTGGACAAGACCCTAAAACCTAAGCTCCTTGAAAGTAGGAGCCTGTCCACAACAATCAAGGAGATTTCTTTACACACGCACAAACAAGAATTTTTCATACCAAATATCTTACAAATTAGTTTACAAAGGTTGATTTACAACTACACACTTGACACGTTACTTTTTGTTGCTCAGCTTAGCTCAGAGACGACCCACAACAATGTCATTGAGTCCACACACACACAGACTGATATTACCTTCTGTGTTTAAAAATGTAAGTGCAGAAACAGAGGTCTGTCTCGAGGAAGGGGCCATGGTTTTCATATTTTCTCTGAGTAGTCTGCCTCAGCACGGTTATATGAACTTATTCTGGCCCTCCCATGGGATCAGTTTGTCTACAGAGACCTTACCAGCAGCTATTGCCCCCTGTACCTCAGTCGTTAATCCATGATAACCGTTTGCCTTCTACTTCACACTGTGACTGAGGATTCAGACTAATTGCTGAAGTGTAGAGTACACCCAGGTTATCTTAAGAAAATCCTTCATAGCTACTAATGAAAATGGACTGTGATCCCATGTTGAGATGGCTCTTATCGTGGGTGCACATCAGGGACGAGTTCACGGATCTGCATGAGTTGGGCCCCTTCGGCAATCAGTCTCAAGAGCCCAGAAAATATTTTTCTATGTTGCTGTTAGATATATTTTATTCCCCGCTAGTGTGAAAAAAGAAGTGGCAGATACCAGCGACTTCAATGAACTTTGACAAATTTGAGTCCATTAGATCCTCACCAGCAATAACCAAGAACAGGCTTCCAGTGTCAATCATCCCAGCCCTCATCCCCACTCTGAGAGGCAGCTCTGTTCAAAGGAAACCTAAACCCAGACAAGGAACGATTAAGCCATTCATCTGGAATAATGTAATTTCGACCATGTGGCGTAGCGAGTGGGCCCGACCTGCCGTTCTTATCAGCATTGTCATTATTTATTCACAGCTTGGTTCATGTTTATTATTCACTAGTGGATTCATTACACTTGGAATGTGGTTATCTTTTCACGTCTTTCTGGTGAATTGGAGTTCAGGGGTTTATTATTATTTAAGCTCTGCTCACCACCTCCTTCCTCCCCCTTTTTCTCCCCTTCCTTCCTGGCCAGGAACAAGAGCTGGTTCATGTGTGGCTTTATTAAGTTTCATTTTGTTTTTTACCTTTGGCATTAGGCAACTCGTTAACCTGGACCATCTCCTGACTGCTCTCTCCTCCGCTGCCTTGAATTTATATCTCCTAAAGGGGCAACTAGTAGCAACTGCTTGTAATTAGTGTAACAGATAAAGGTTTAAATCAGTGAGATGGATAAATGTGTTTAAGTAAGAATAGGAGGCTATAGAGAACAACAAAATGAGGTTTGATAGAATTTCTGCCTTTCTTTCTTTGCCTGTATTATTTATGCAGGTGTTAAATACAATATATATATACACTGATCAGCTACAACACTCTTCAACCCTGTCTCCTATAAATTATGTTCGTATACAACTAGACTGCAATTTCCACGTAATTCTCACATTGTCACATTGTACTGAAACATTGTTTAGGGAATGAATGACGTAATACATGAATTAACGCACAGCAATTTGTAAGGCGGTGGTTGGGGTGGATGGAGGGTGTTCATGCAGGACTTACATGCTGGAGACTCGAGTTCAAGACCAAAGTCCCCTGTGAGGTTGGGTTTAGGCAAGAAAAGTACTGAGGTTAGGGTTAGAAAAAAGATTTTGTTTTGGTTTCATTATTAATGCATTTTCACCTTTTAACCAGGCCCCAGTCTTTCTCTGACACTAACCCACTGCTGTGACGCCTGATCATCAACGCCAGTCATAAAACACTTCAATAACACTACACTCACATTTCTGGATGTTGAAATTTAACGTCCGATATTTTAGCCGACAGAAAACTGGTTGGAGATCGGATATTTTGGCAGACAGAAATGCGTTACCTGTGAACATATGATCATTATGTTAACAGAAAACGTAATTGTGTTGCAAATATGCTCTGTATCAAAACGTAATCGGGAATGCAGTTTGCGCAATATTTAGGAGACAGGGCAGCTTTTTGAATGACTTCTTCACATATTTACACATGCAACCTATACAAGAGATGGACAATATCTCTGGCTGCATCTTAAACATATTCAAGGCTCTCATCATTTAAGACACCTCCACATGTTTGCAGTTATTCTGCTTGACCTTTACTCTAGGTTAGCAGGATTTATGCTTTGTATTTTATGAGGTCATAAGACATAATGTACCAATGACAATGATAAACAAATGTGAAATTTGTCCTGCCCTTGCCTGTACATCAGCTGTAACAGGAGAGCGAGAGAGATATTAGTTACACCGTCTGTGCACAGAACATGTCTAATCAGGTCAGAACATTAATAAAAACTTAAATATCTTTGAGCAGCCGTTATTAAAAAGTATTATTATGAAGTTGTAAACAATAAAACCTACTGTAGCATTAATATTGATGTCAGAAAGATTCAACAGATATCAGTTTGTGATTTCTACTACACTGACGTTACCACTAACCAGGCTTATTTAATCAAACTCACCATACATGAGCAAATGATGAATGCAAGGTGTTCAGGGACGGTACGGAGTGTCAGGTAAATCTGCAGGAAAGTTACAGTGATTGGGCAAAACTGCAAGGCAGCGCAGATTCACTGGGATTAGTTGAATTTGTGTTAACTGTTGCAACCACAACATCGCAAGTTCCTGGAGGGCATGTGGAGCTGCAGGCCAGTCAGAAAAAATACACAAACCTGTAGACCGTCAGAGATGAGAGGAGTCAATGCACCACTGGTATCAGTCATTGGCACGTACTTGAATAGTGTAATTAAGCTAACCACAAATCAATATTACATACATTTTTATTCATCCTCTTAACCCTAAGTATTGTCTACAATCTATCTTTGTCTTTATCCCACTGTTACTGGCACGGCCCTTTTAGAGTAACAAACTCAGCCATTAGCAGCCTGATATGTGAGTGCTGGATGTGTCTCCTGATGCTCATCAGGTTCTCTCTCTCTCTCTCTCTCTGGCGTGAAGCCTTGTAGTTGTGTCTCATCTTAAATCAATTTATTAGAAACAGAATTAAGAAAAGCATTTTCCACAGCATATTTTATTCAAAATTGCTTGGACATGGCAAAACTGCTGACATCTCTCACTGCAAAAAATGAACTAAGGCAGCTGAATACTGAAGCGTAGCCAGCTGAATTTTCATGGACATGCTGCTGAAAGTGGCTTTCTGTGGGCACTCCTAATGAAGCCCAGGAATTAGACTGGAGCATTAGTCTAGATTTATGTACAAAGATGTGTACTATAATACAGGACAGTTACAATATCATAAAGGGTTTCATTAACACTTTTTCTGGCCTGACCGTCCCATATTTCACTATAGCTATAGTAAAGTATTTTACATGATCATCAGTCTTTCCATCAGTCTCTGAATTTCTTTTGGGGTTAGTCTGCTATAGAAAATCACTCTCCTTAACATGAAATAAT
>JAUBNQ010000017.1:28707996-28718205 GCA_032353495.1 Ctenopoma kingsleyae | reverse complement strand
TGTGTGTGTGTGTGTCATTGGATGGGTTATGTTGTGATGCCACAACTTTGTTAAATGAATGAAGCTCTACATTTAGTAACAGAGTGAATCGCAACAGTTGCAGTTTAGTTGTATAGAAACATCATTTTTAGGAGATGATGTTGTTCTCTGTCCACAGGACTGGAGATAGTGGACTGTTTTCATTAATCATACCCACAAGCTTTTCCAACAGAAAATGACTCCCAGAGGAGGCAAAACTACTACACTAAAATAAACACTAAAGACAGAGAGATTGGAGAGTGGATGAAAGAATTGTAAAATGGAGGAGAAGTATGTGGAGAAGAAGTGTTGACCAGGAACAGAACATGAACTGACAAAAGAGAGGAAGAGATAGATGATAGGACAGAAAGCAAACCCAAAGCAACTTACAGCAGCGAGGAGAGAACCTGAGGAGAGGAATGACAGGTAGAAGGAGCAGAGACCAGGACGATGACAGGTGGGATAACAGGATGAACTGACAAAGGGCAGTGAAGAGTGCAGGACATAAATAGTGAGAGGACTGATTTGGAAATGAGGAACACCAGGGAGTGAGAGTGGACAGAGGGGAGTGGCCAAGGTGAGGGAGGAACAGAAAGACATTACATGTCATAACTTCTTGTTTAAATCAATGTTACATTAATTCAATGTGGTCTCAGGCTTTTGGACCCCACTGCAAATACTGTATATGTCACATGCTACCAGTGATTTTTCTGCAACTAACATCCTGGAAAGAAGTGACCTAAAAAGGTTAGGCTCTGAAGACTCCACTGGGCCCTGGGAAACATTTGGGGGTCTAACATACTTCAACAGAGCACTAGGAATGATTTGATCAGTTTCACTTAAGTCCATCTTTGTACAAGTAACTGGAAGTTCACACAGCTCTAACAAGTAGCCGAGAAGTCCTCAACACAGATTCAGCTCTATGGCCACCAGACTAGTCACCTAAATTTATTTGCTAAGCGTAGTTAGCAAATAAATCTCATACTAGCCTACTGGTCGGTACCCTAGTGAACCATAAATGTGGGCATGACAACAACTATGGTTGGCTTGATGAAACTCTACTCTACAAGCCTTACTTTAAAGTGACTGCTCCAGAGGTTAGAACAACCACAATTTTGAGAATTAAATTAAAATAATAACTCTTTAAAAAGTGACTAATTCACAATGTTTGTTGTAGTTTATTCTGTGTGGAACACAAATGTGTGCAGACCAGCAGTGTGTCACTTTTCCATGCCAAAAGACCAGAATTTGTGGCCTCCATAACTCCAATGAAATAGAAATAAATAAACTCTTATTAAATATAACTACAACCTTTCCCTAAACTTGTTCTAGTTGTCTAACCTTCTACCAAACCCTGAGCAAAGTTTATTTGATGATGTAGCCATGATCTTTCCTGAACCTTAACAACAGCAGCAAAAAAAATGAATTCCATAAAATAAATTCCTTCAATTTTTATCAAGTGAAAACCACTCACTGTCATGTAACCATAATAATATCTTTTGGGCATGATTGCAGTACACTCCAATATTTGAACAGCCAGAAAACGAGATGTAAAAAAACAAGGAAAAAATAAAATGAGCACATTTCATGTTTCAAGTGTTGCTCCTACTTTTTTACTTTTTTGGGGTGAGAGGAAAGAGAAAAGAACAACAAGCAACAGACAAACAATGGGGAGGCTGGTCCGGCCAGTAACTACATGCTGGAATCATACAACTCCAAGGCCAAGGATAAGAAAGGTATAGAGAGAGAGAGAGAGGACAAAGCACAACTACAGGAGAGAGAAGACACAAAGTTAAAGACATGCATATGGCATATGAGTGGCTAGAGGAGAGGAACTACAACTACACCTGCACCCCGAGAGCTTTATGTATAAGTGAATATATTTTCATTGTGATCATAATTTCCACATCCACTTATGAATTACCAGAGATTATAGCACAATGCACAGAAGTCAGGAGGTGAAAGATCAGTAATAGTCCAGCAACAAATGCTTGCATCCAGGCTCTGTGCAGGATCACAGTGTCTCTACTTCATCCATACCTGAGAGAGGCTGTGTAGAATTAAGCTAGATGAGAGACATAATATATATCTCAGTCTGTGTTTGAGTCTTTTGCTTGTTCTCAGAGTGTGTTGCATGCTGAAGGGGGTTGTGTTTGAGGGAAAATATATTTAGGATAGGAGTTGCAGTTCCAACTCTGCTCACTTGTCCAGTCCAGTGCTGCTCCAGGTTCATCCAAGTCAGCAGGATTCATCTTATGGGAAACACGAGTCTTTGAGCAAAATTTCATTGCATCTATTTTTGTGATGATGTTTCAGTTTGTTCCAGACATTACCACAAACGTACACGTGTCAGTCATCTGTACAGTGTGCATGACATGCTTTGTCTGTTTCTGAGCTGAGTCACTATACATTTGTGTATTTTCACACCTTGGCTCAGAGGTCAGAGTTTTTTTGACCCTGCAGCAGGTTTTGCCTCAGTTGGGGGTGTTGGTTTTCTGACATATTGCTGACCAAGCCGTCATCTAAATTACTGGAAGAGCTGAACATTGTAGGAAGATCATGGAGAGGATGATCTGTATGATTAAAGGGTGACTGCTCTACCTCCTGATCCACAGCTGACCACATCCGTGGTCCAGCAACTACAACCTGGTTCTCTGTATTTGCACTCCATTTTTAATTACGTCACATATTACGTGACTGAAATAAGTGAAATAAGTGTTGTTTTTGTGCTCCTGCAGGCATCCAGGACGACCCGCTCTGATGAAGATAGGGACATTGGGTGGGATGCCTGGGGTCCCTGGAGTGACTGCTCTCGAACCTGTGGCGGAGGAGCCTCCTACTCTCTGCGGCGCTGCCTCAATGGAGGGTAAGCCTCACTGCACATCTAACAGGACACAATTTGTGTGACATGTTTGTAATATGGAAACACTGTGACTGTGTCAGAAACCTGATCAGAAACAAGGAAAAAGAGAATCAACCATTTAGTACGTGATCCTTGAGCAGAGCAGCTGCTCACTGTCGGAGCTGATGAGACTGTGCAATGACTAAAACTGACAGTTGGCCTGAGTTTCAAATCAGCTTTTTTTAAATCATTTTTCATACCATGAAATATTCAGTGGGATATCCTGCTCAATTCTTCAGTCACTCGTAAAATCAGCCATTGAAGGCACATGATGTTTTTAGTATGCAGAGAGAAGGCTTGGTGACCATGAATGTTCTCTTTATTGCTTACATAATGGTAAATAAAAAGATAAAAATAATGTTATGGACTATTTTAATTTAAATTTTAAGTTTCATAATGAACTCCAACACATTTAGAAAACATAGAGGACAATTCAGGTTTATCAAAGCTTGGGTCTTATTTACAACCACCATTCTTTTAAATCCTCAGTTCCTCCTTTGATCTTTGTTTGATAATTCGATAAAATTTGATTCAATCTGTATCTGACATACCAGACATAGTAATAAACTATGAATGTGAATTCTGAAAGTGACATGATGGGATCCTCTAGAGTAAAGACATATCATTCTGTTGGATTATCTGGAACTACAGTATTTGTAGTTTACATTAAATTGTGCAGTGTTATCACAGAGTGAAACATCTTCTCTCACAAGCAATCTTTGTTTTCACACTTTCACGCTATAACTATTCATTTAATGCTCATTATTGAGTACTTAAATAACCTGCCACCGTTGACATTTGTCATGGCACTGACTAAAAATTAGAAACTGCTTGTTGAATCAGAGTTTTGTTAATCTGTGCATTTTGTCAATGTCTAAAAGGCCATTATTTATTCATTTATTTTTTAATGTCTACATGCCTTTTTTTATTAAAATATACATAAATTAATTGACAGACAAAAACTAATGGGCCAGACATCAGTGATCCTCTGACTTTTTCTCAGCATCACAAAAGTCGTTAGATTTCATCTATGAATGTATCCACAAAAGTTCATAGCAATTCACCCAGTGGCTTCTGAGATATTTCAGTTTGCTCCCAAAGTTTTGGGCTGATCTCCATAGTGACAATGCAGTCCACAGAGCCATGCCACTAACAGTCAAAACGTTCACACAGGGAGTAACAATTCTCCAGATCTACAGTTTGGTTCAGATATTAATTTCTGAGCAACAAACATATTTAGTTTTTTTGTTTAGTTTTTTGAGGCCTTTCAAAATACAGTTGACCTACACTCTGCACTGTCCCTAAATGCCTCACATGGCCTACACAACAGGCTGGCAGAGGGTTGCATGTGGAGGGGAGGGTCTGTTTGCCAGAACCACTTAGCTAGGATAGAGAAAGGAAAAGAAAGGGATGGAAAGTCAGACACAGGCTGCACCATGTCTGGATGGAAGTTGGGAAGTTAGGGAGACAGTGTCTAGGTTGGGTGTGTTCAGTATCTTCCTCACACTGATAAATGCGTCACATGTGTGGTTTTCAAATCTCTGCTGTTTGTAAAGCCACAATCAGTCTGTCTGCTCTCACTGTCAGCCCGTCTCTGCACAATTATTTGTTGTGCAGTGTTGCTTGCTCAGGAAGTCATCACAGTCAATCTATTTCAGACTGTGCCCCGTGGCATTGTTCTATAGCCTCCTGGCAACTCATTTGTCTCCATTATTTCTGACAGCAGACTCACTTACTCACACATATCACAGCTGAAACTTCTTCCACTTTGAGCACCAAAGTCATGACTAAGAACTTCTCTGCTGCACTCATATAAACATACAGTAAATATGTACAGCAGAACTAAAGCTTGTTCATTGGCACCTTGTGGTTATGGGGTGATATGAGCAGCACTAAAAGAGAGATGGAAGAGGAGTAAACACACTATGCATTTTGGCCTTTGGGTTTCTCTGGAGGCAGCTTTATAGTTGTGTGTTGTAATATTTAGGCCAGTGTTGCTCCGCTGAATGTTTCCTGTGAGTGGAAGGTTTCCCCCCCACAGGGTGTAGAGTTACCATTCTAATCCAGGTACCTATTCCTCTAATTTTCCATCATAGATGCTTGCTGCAATAAAGCCTGGTCACATTGCATTTCAGTCAAAGCTCACTCAAACTATTCTAAGTTTAAACAATGCTAATCACATAATCAGGTGGTGAAGGTGTGTCTGTCTGTGTCTGGGGTGGGGGGGTCAAAATCTGAGCAGCAGCAGTCAAGATATGACAACCTTCTAGTCTCTAGTTGGTCAGTCTCATAAAAAACTTTGCATAATAATCTTAATCTTAATAATCTTCTGTTAGATCCTCCAGCCTTCTAATATGTGTTTATCTCAATCCCCACATCTCTAGTTTGGGAACCACAGTTTCTGTTAAACGTAAGCCCAAGGTGAGATAACATCGTAAGGTTTTTTTTTTTTTTTAACTTAGGAAAGCTTCTCTTAGAGCACAGCATAGAGCACAGAGACACTCAACTCAGTTCATAACTAAATTGAACACAATTATATAATAAATGCAAATTCAGAAGGTGACATGTACTTATTTATTTATTTCATTCATATTATTGATTGATTAATTACCACCATAAAGTCCTCTGTGATATGTTTAAACTGATTTTTATCAGTGTGACTAACGAGTTCTGAGGACTGGCAGTGGGTGGGTGAGTGAGACAGGCTGAGCATGTCTATAAACCCTCATCCCTCCCAGAGTCTGGAAGTGACTGTGGTCCTGATGTGTTCAGACCTCCTTGGAGTCTGATGATTAACACTTGAGTCATGACCTGCTAGACCACTGTGGGTGTGTGTGTGTACTAACTGAACGGGTTAGTGACACTTTGACTTTTGGACATAATTAGTGAAGCCAGGGAGTGAAGGTAGTGTATGTACAGTATATGTGTTTCCTATGTGTCTATATGAATGTACTGTATGAATGTGTACAGGTGTGTATTATTTGTGTGTTCTTTGAACAGGGCATGTGGTAAGAACTGTGAGGACTTATCCAGAGCAGTGTGCGTACAGCACACTGTATTTGTGTGTCTGTCACTGTGGGCCTCAGAGGACTGTATTGTCTGGCCATAGTGAAAACATCCAGCTTAATCTGTAACATCCAACCGTTAAACTCTTACACAACCACACACACACTCACACAGACATAGACGCACTGGCTTTCTGTCTGGGTCCAGTGTTTCTTTTGGAGTGGAGTTTGCCTCTGCCTCCTCTGGTGCCAGACTCTGTCTTTCTGCCCTTTAAGGGTCCATTAGGTCCCACTAGGCTCAGTCTGTCCTCATACAGCGACATTCAACAAGCAGAGCAAAGAGTCAACACTGCCCCACTGTTCATTTAAAGACTGAAGATTTAACAGGTAAATTGTTGCTAGGTGAACCACAGTTTAGTAGCTGTATGTGTTTTATCTTTCCATGGTTCATATAGCAAATACTGCACAAGGCAGACAAAAGGTGTGTGTTTTCAGGTTTTCAAAACTATCCTCAGTGCACTTCAGAGCCACATCTCTTCACACCCATGTGGCTGGCTGTGGCCCCTGCCACAACAATGATACTTTTAGAGTTGATGAGCTATTGATTTGTTGATTTGCACACCACACCATCCAAAATGTTTCTGTAGCCTCCTTCACTTGTGAGCTCTTTGCCAACAAACAGCTTTCATTGTGCAGGTGAACACATGCCTGGTACAAACCTCCCACAAGGCACATGCAAGATGGTACGTCTTCTTATAGACACGGCTGTCAGAGCTGCCTTAAAAGTTAAACATAAAGGTTCAGTTTTTCTCCATTCTTTGCAGTGAAAGCTCCTGGGAAGCTCAAGTTTTCAAGATCGACTTTAACTTCAAGACTCGTACTTTGACATGTTCTAGGGCAGCATACAGTCAAATAATAAAGATTAGAATAAGGACTTAGAAGAAGAATAAATGTATATGAAGTATTGCTTATAAAGTGCTTATGGCAACAGAGAATAAGAATAAGTATGGTTGCTGCACAAAATTGTAAACAAGCTTCAACAAAGCTGATTGTGTGTTTGTGATAAACAGTCACAGACACTAGCTATACAGAATTTATTCATATACATTATTTGCAGTGTGTAAAAATTCCTAACACATACTGAGGAAAAACCAAGAGTTCTCTGCTATGTTACAGAGAAGAGGTGAGTTGTACCTGCACCATGTGTTGAATTACTTTGTGTTTTCTTCATTTTTCTAAGTTTTAAAAGTAAGTTAGCAAGTTATTCTCTCTTTCTTGTTTTTGTATAAGCAATGTACCCTGAAATCCCACTATGAATAAGCCCGACGCAGTTCATTAGGTAAATCCTCCTCCAGAAAAGAGCCACACAGTCTGTAGTGTTGTGCCACAGATGGGAATGTATGCTGTGTTTGTCTTTTTGTGCTGTGAACACATTGTGCATACTGACTGTGTCATGTAAGGTTGTTTTGAGGACCCAAAGAGACGGAGGCGGCTAGGACGTACATTTGCACAATTTATTTAATACTTTAGGTTGCCGTTGTACATGATACAGCTTTGAGGGGGTTAATCATAATACTCAGGTGACAGGGGATAAATTGCGAGAAGTGATGATGAATCAGGAAAGAGTGACTTCAGGCAGTGAGCTTAGGACTAAGCTAAGAGATCAAAAGAAAATGGTGAGCAAAACTACGAGGAGGGAAACTGAGCAAAGAACGGGTTGGTGAGGTAAGGGGCAGAGAGGAAAGAGGACTGAACAACAAAACACCATGATTTCATCTTAGCTGTTTATGGTAAGCCACACTGTGCAACACAGATCTAATAAACCTGGGACACAAGTCAGTATACAAGAATAAAACATCTTCAGTGTGCACGATCCCTCTACAACCGCCAACAATGAATTCTTGCGATGAATTTCACCTTCCATTCCGTTTGGTTAGTTAGTTAGTAGACATGGACCTGGTCAGTCACGTTGGTCATCCTTTGAGCCTCTCTGCCTTAATTGCTTGAAATGCGTGAATTATGCCAGTTGTGAATGCATAAAGAGAAAAAGCACTTAGCTTTTTAATTCAACTAGTTATTGTGAGTTCATTATTTTCATCTTTACATCTGTCTCCTGATAGTTTTCAGCAACTCAAAAAAGGCACTCGACACAAGTCTTTTATATTTTAGCAGCTGAACATTTCATGGTGAAAGACTATATGCATTAGTAAGGTCTCTAATGTACTATCAAAGACATATCTCACATATTCAGAATGCTTTCAGAATCAGTCTCAGTTGAGATGAACTTCCTATCCTTCTTGTGTCTTTTAGAGAATGTGCTGTGCACGTACAGTAGATGGAACTATTCTGAAATAAAACATGAAAAACAGAATTGTAGATGTATGTACACCATATTGATATCATGTTGAAACAAAATAGGTCTAATTACTTGTAACATTGAGCTTGTATTGACGATCTGTAGTTCACTTGAGTTCAAGAGAACATTTTAGCATCTTTCAGCTCATTGTTTTGGTTTTATGACACATCTTTTCCTGTATCATCAGCTCACGACAACTGAGAAGACCTTATTCTTTTCAGTCACAAACCAGAACCTATATGATATTTAAAAGTGATTCCTAACAAGGGTAACCTGTCAGTTTCAGAGACAGAGACATTGGTCAACATGTAATACAGTTGTAGAACAGTTGGATTTGAGGGAAGAGTAAGTCACTGAAGGTTGTCCAGTAGTTTCCCATGAATTTCAATATTTATTCACACTTAACCATGATACATGTCCCTTATCTAGAATCCAGTGATGTTGGATTTGTGTGTTACTGCAATAAACCAAATTGTAGCACAGTGTGAAGACTGACAGTGTTGTTGTGTTTATCTCCTTCAGACTTCTGACTAACTTCAATTAGAGCTGTTCTCTATGTTTGCAGATTGACAGGTGAATGGTTTCTCCATTCACTTGTCAATCAACAGAGAATCCTAAGTGCAATTAAGGAGCAGCAAAAAAGTTTTGAGGGCACCTAGAAACTGGAGCGCAGCGGAGTTCACATGCACTCCAGTTAGTTCTGCGCAGTACACTGATGATTTGGCGAAAGGTGCATTTTAAAATCAAGTGTGAACAGGGTCTATCTGTTAAATTAAAGCACCTGTTCAAGACAAGGAGTTATTACTATATAACATCTGAACATTATATTCTATGATTGAGAGTGAATGAAAAGAAAGTGTACAGCGACGTGACGTTAAATCACTGTATAACATCACCTTTATGCTATAGTGTCAAAAAACTGTTTACAATTAATACAAATCAACACATTTGCAAAATGATAGATGGTGTCCAGGACTTCACCTGGCAGGAATGTTGGGGGTTGTGTGCAATGAATAACACTGGACACAATAACAGGCTGGATATATTCTACAAGTTGTATGTGAGCCTGGCTTGTAAATATAGAGAAAAACAAGCAGCATATTGTTCTGTTCTTTCTTTTTACAGTATGTGTTTGGCGCTGTATTTGTGTCCTGTCCAGAAAAAGCCATCACACAGCTACACATTTGGCGTGCAAGTGTTGTGAATTTAGTAGAAGACTAATGGACTAACATTCCCAGTTGAACTGCCCACACTGCAGGCTGGTGCGCGCACACACACACACACACACACACACACACACACGTTGTCCATGTGGATGGGTACTTGTATGTATATTTTAGTGTGAAGAAAATGAATAAATTGGTTCAGTAATAGAGCCATGGTTTGCAGTTGTCTGTGCTGAATGACTGCAGCATGGTTTTCAGCTCCCTATCTGCACTAAATGGCAGATTAGACCAGGTCTGCTTTATGCTGGGATAAATGAGCTGCTACCAGGTTAGTCTGTTATTGTAAGCTGGCAGAAGAAATGTGCACATTATGGCAGTTAACACACACACGTACTGAGATCGGGTGTTGTTATTGTTGCTAACAAGGTGGAACAGATTTAACAGCGTGTCCATGCTGTTACGGGGAAAGGAACGTTCTACTATGGCGCATTTCACACAGGGCTCAGGTACACACACACAGAGCGCATGTGTGTGTGTGTGTGTGTGAGTTCAGTTTAGCTTGACATTTTGGGCTCTGCCAGCTGGAGCTCAGTGAAGTGCTGAGATAGCTGCTGCTGGCTTGGTGATGTGATGGTGTGTGTGTGTGTGTGTGTTCTGGCTTGCACAAGGATGGGTATTTTACTGGGTGCGCGTGTGTTTCTGCATAAGGGTAGTCATCCATCATGTTTATGTCGGATTTACAGGAACTCACCTGATGATCCA
>JAUBNQ010000017.1:28610356-28620724 GCA_032353495.1 Ctenopoma kingsleyae | reverse complement strand
TTGATGCCTTCAGTGAGAATCTACCAATGGTTTCATGGTCATGAAAATAAAGAAAACACATTGAATTGGGGAGGTGTCCAAACTTTTGGCCTGTACTGTATATGTAGTAGGTTTGGACCAAAAAAAAGTTGATCTTGACATCTTTATTTCTCACTGCAAATAAAGCACCACATATTCATTGTTTTGCAGTTTTGGATGTTTGGGCTGATAGTATTGAAGGAGATGTTTTAGAAGTAGTAGTTTACCATGACTTATGAGTTTGAAAAAGAGAATTAACAAAACAAAAGAGAATTTAATGTCCACTTTAAATGTGTCAGATGTGTGTGTTGATGACTAATGCCTGTTGGAAACAGCCAACAGTGCTGGAACATTGCTGGGCTTTTATTTAACTGCTGTGTTGTGATTTCACATGCGTGTTTGTATATTATTTATGTTCTTGGGTGTTTTTCAGCATTCCTCCAGTGTTCAAGTGGGGAAGATGCTCCAGTCATCGTCTTTGTGTCCAAAATGTTTGCTGTGGACACTAAGGCCTTGCCTCAGAACAGACAGAGGTAAGTGTGTATGTGTGTGTTATGTGTTAGTCTAGTAGTCAATAGATGGTGCTGGAGTCCTGTTCTTACTTCTGCCTCGTGGCTGTGGACGTGTGGACATGCATAATCTGTCTGCTCTGGTCTAGATCTAAAAGGAAAAGAGATAGTTCAAAGTTAGCCTCATGTTACCCAGAGCAAGCTCACTGAAACCACCTACAGGACCACCACTGACACTGTGTGCTACAAATTCTTTGTGCTGCTTACTGTCAGGTTACTACTCTAAATATATAAATGATTGAGAAACATACATTTTGTGCCTACCCTCTAGTTCTCTCTCCATACAACTACAGTGGCAAGAGAAACTGTTTGGAATGACATTGTTGTCATTGGTCACACTTACAAAACACTCAAAGTTATTAAATCCACAGTTACTGTTTGGAGAAATTGAAGATTATCATTGTGAGTTATTATCTTATACAGACAAACACATTTTATCCTGTCAGTGCAGAAAACCTGGTAGCACCAGTGGGAATTTGGTTTAATTTGTCTCAAAGATAACCCAGCAAATGGAAGTGTGTGAAGGGCTTCTGTATGGCTTTTGTGCTGGCCTTTTTATTCCCTCTTTCTTACCTGCAAACGTTGGTTTCGGTGAGAGGTGATCCCTCGTCAGAGCGTGCAGAAGGCACAAGGTAACACAAAAACTACACCGCAGGAATCAATTGTGTGTTGCTTACTGCACATTAAAGTAGAGGCAGTGATGTGATCAGAAATAATACGTTACGTTTCCTGAAGAAGAAAAGTGCAATACAGCAACAGAAAGCATGGTAAGTATTTGCTATACTTTCTGGTGTTTCTAGTTAACCTCTGAGCTGACTTACTCGGACATTTACATTCTCACATGCAGCCCACCCGGATAATGTCTAGAGAAGTTCAGGTTTCCAGTGCAAGTATGAAAGCAGCTATATGGAGTCAAACAACCGTTCACACCTATGGGCAATTTAGAGTTATCAGTTAATCTATCTGCATGCTTGTGGAGTACCTGAAGAAAACTCAGTCAGGCACAGGGAGAACATGCAAGCTCCCACCGGCCAATCAGTGAATTCAGTTCTAGCTATGAGGCAACAGTCCTAACCACCACACCACCACGTCGCCATGTCAAAATCTATAAGTAACCAAATTTAAGAGAGCTTAATCAAAATAATGTGATGCTTGAAACACTGTTATCAGAATATTATCATCACTGAAATATTATTGAGTCTAGTGTATCTAGTGGAACAACTAGAGGAAATATCTTTTGTTGTAATTTGGGTGAAGAGAAACTACAGATGTTGATAACTTGGACTTGGACAAGGTTCCCTCAGCCACGTGTGTGTGTGTGTGTGTGTGTGTGTGTGTGTGTGTGCGCACGTGCACTTTACAAACAAATAAAAGAATCAACTGTTTCAGCTGTAGAAGCACTTGATAATATTGCAGTAATGGTATCTATTACTGGTACACTTATGACAGTTCCCTTATTTTTACAAGTTTTGGTTTTCTCTCCCTGAGTGGGATACAGCTGTTAGCACTCTCTAATCTGTGTATACTTCTTGGAGGTGAGCTGAGGGTAAATCACCAACCCTCTGACTCCTCCACAGTCAGTGATACATTGAATTGACCCAGCCTGCTTGGTTTGCTTTTGGATCTGAGCGTGCTCCCCCACACCGCTTAGTCCCCTTCTTCTGTGTCTAGTTCATTAATCTAAGCTCAGCGTCTGTCTTCAAGCCCTTTACAAAGCTGGGAGGTGAGGTGAGATGAATAATAAAGACATCCTCACACTTAAAAGGCAGGGATGGCATGTTACTGCAAAGAATGGATTGCTGCCATTTCTCATTGGAAACAGATGCTTATGGGAGAGTCATCACCTTGTTGCTCCCAGTGTTGGTTTAATGGCCCGGCATTTGGAGAATTGAACCAGAGAGAGCTCATTGTCTTCTCATCTGCATTTGCTGATTAGTAGCAAAGTTGTGAAGTGCTCCATTGCAGTGAATTGAACTTCTGACTATTTAGCTTATTATAATTGTCCTATACTAATAGTTGTACCAGCGTACCAGTAAGCAGGACAATAAGGAGGTCTGCAGCAGTAGGCTAGGTTTTAGATTTTAGATGATAAAGGAACGTGCCATTCACTGTGTTTTTTAAATGGTTGTCGACTACAGTGGAGTGAAAGGATCAACATGAAGTATGTTTTTAACACCAGCTTATTGTTGCAGCATCTGGTGGTTGTAGAATGTCTAGAATATTAACAGCATATGCTTTACAGTCAACCTGAAAATGCTGAGTTTAGATACTGCATTGATTTTTTTTTTTTCTTGCCCTATCTGGGACTGTTTTTCTCCCACATTTTTCATGAACCGAAGCAAACTTTGAACATCTGACTTCACTGAGAATGTTTGAAGTCAGAGTAAAAACAGATTTACACTTGTGTCCTCAGCGTGATCCAATCTAGAAATACATAGTGATCGCATATCATATACAGTATGCTCTAAGTGCCCTGCATTCCCTCTTTATGCTTTTCCTTCTCCAGTATATCTAATGCAGAGCAGAGACTTCAGGCCTCTGTCTGGTGTCATCTCTGCTCTCCTTCCTCCTTCTGTCACAGTGCTGGATCCTAATTGCAGACTCTGCAAGCAGAGGAGAGGAGATATAGATAGTCAGATATGTCAGATATGGGTTAGAAGTTGGGGGAGAGGAGATGCAGATGTGTGAAACAGAAGAATGGCAGAGTATGAGGAGGATGGAAAGGTTATCTCATACTGGGAGCCAGGACGGAAAAAGCCTGTCCAAAACCTTGACTAATGAACCTGCAAGAGCTTCCTTTCTCTTTTGACCACTACCTGCAGCAGACAGTCAGCAGACACTGCTGACATTTCTGTGAGAACTCAGGACTACAGCTGCCTACAGGAGTGGTTTATAAATGTACTGTATGCCACCATGGCCCGACAGTTTGCAGTCAACACTTGCTTTAACTGTGTTGACACATTCAGTCCAAGAGTTGGATCTAATCAGGGCTAGCTGGCAGATCAGTTTCTAGTTGCAGGGTTCAGGACATGGAGGGGACTTTTTTTTCTATTTATGAACCTGAGAACCATTCAGAAAAGCCTATAAATGGTTCTGATCAACTCAAATTCAAATTTCAGTATGGTCAACATCTAAACACCATAGAAATTAGTTGACTAAACATTTAACTAAGTTACAAGTTCATTAATTATTATTATTAATTATTGACTTACCTTCAGGAGAAAACTCTGCCAGTGGTCCAGTCTTCTGCTGAAAAACTATAACATTGTCTGACTGCTCTGATTTCACTCAAACCCATGTTTACTTCACTGTAAAAACTTGTGAATTAACTCCTGACAGAACCTGTTGCCATTTTGGGAATCTCAATTTGAAGACGCATTTATATACAGGTGACAAATCAGATCTGTCCAAGAAATCCATGCAGTGCAGTGTAGATATTGAAAATATTGACCAACAGTTATTTGGGATCTGTATGCCTTCAGCCCCAAATGTAGAGGGGTGCTGCATTTACAGTGTTGTGCTATGAAGCAGGTTCTATATGTAAGGAGTCCAGGCCAGTCTAGCCATGCTGGACAGATCATTCAGACATCTCTTGCTTTTTATCACTTCAGTTTTTCTGCTTTTGCTGCCTGTCAGCCTCAACTGTGTGCAGCAAAGCTTTGTGTTAAGTTTGTATACTGTATGTAAACTATAGTGATTTGTTACATCAGTGTGTTTGGTGTGTTAAACTAGAAATCTCTAATGTAGCACTTTTAGTTTGCAAATCACGCACTACCTCTGACCCAGTCTGCTGGTTCTCAGTTGGATAATCAATCAGGGTTGTCACGCTCCGTCCCCAGTGAATGCACCCCACTTTCCAACAATAGCAAGGCCCTGTGGCCAAAGCAGCAGCAGTTGGTGAGTCAAATCACAGTTTAAAGTCCAACACAATATTACAACCTGTTCAGAAATCATCTCCTTTGAAGGACTCTGAACTGAAACTGAACTGGATCCACCTTAACAAAGACATTCTTAATGCAACAATTTCTGCAACTGAACCCTTTAAAGCAGTGATAGAGAAAATATTCAGATGTTCTGTTTCAGTAAATGTACTAATGACTGCATTGACAAACTCACTATTAGGATAAGCATTGAAATATACTTGTACTTAAGTTTTAAAGGAAATCTATTGCAAGCAGTAGCTGTTGTATTTCTATTGTACAGTCTATTTTAATATAGACTTATTACTCAAACAGTAAAGGTATAGTTTGTTGATATTTGAGCTCAACAGCTCTTGTTCCTGCTGTAACTACGTGCCCCAAAATGCATGCAGACATGTTGCCGCTCTGTTGAGCAGAGGCAAGAGTGCTCCTTGTGTATTACCCTGGTGTAAGTCACTATTTGCTGCATCTGATAGACAGTGGGACCTTCACAATGTGTGTTCTGCTAGTGAATGCAACTCAGAATGTCAGTTGGGTTTAGGTTGGGTTCAAAGGGTTTTGAAGCATTTAGGTACATCTGGGCAGGTAATACAGATCTAAATAGAATTCATGCTGCTGCTTTAAAAAAAAAAATAGAAAGGAGTCAGTTCCTTTGGCAGCTGTAAATGCTTACACCACAACACTACCTCCACCATTCTCCACACATGAGGTGGAAGAACAGTTCCTTCCCTTCTACAAAGTCATCTCTTCTCATTTTCTGGTACAAGTTGATCTTGGTCTCATCATTCTAGAACTCCACAGACCTTTTTTCTATTATTGAGTCCTCATGCTGAGACTTACCAACAGTTTACATCTTGTGGTAAAACCTCTGTGTTTACTCTGCTGGATTTTTCTCTTGACTGCTGACTTTGCCACAGATACACCTACCTCCTGGAGACTGTTCTTGATCTGGCAACAGTTGTGAGGTTTGTCAACATCAGGGAAAAGAATTCTTCCGTCATCCATCACAGTTGTTTCTGTGGTCTTCTGGGCCACGTGATGTTTCTAAGCTCACTAGTGAAGTTGTTTTCTTTTTAACAATGTACAAAATGTACCAGACAGTTGCATTGGCCACATCGAATGTTTTTACTTTGTCTCATTTGTCAAATGATGACTTATTCATTTGGAGTGACAGCTCTTTGGATGTCCTATAATAATAATAATAATAATAATAATGATGACAATTCATTCCAAATGCAAATGCCATGCTTAAACTGTCAACCTTTCATCCTAAAATTTGGAGGCTATGAATAAATATGGAAAGTCCAATGCAATATATGTAAATATTTGGCAGTCGCAGCAGTGGTTACAAGGTATCAAATGAGCCATACCACAAATAACAGAAGGTGCAGTGGATGTCACTGAACAATACACCCATTCACCACTTTCTATTTACACATTCTTGGTATTAAGAACAGATGGGTAAGTGCTTCCGAATTGGCATAAAGAGATGGGCATGTGGTTATATATAATATACTGTATAATATATAATATGGTTGCATGGGTGTCAAAAGAGGAGATGTTTATGGATGACATTAGGAATTAAAGTTGGTAAACCCATAAAAACATGACTCCCTGTCTTGAGAAGCTTAGCAAAATATGAATTTTCCAATGTAACAATGGTGCCGGTTACATTGCAAAAATCACACCCATTTTGAAGAAAATACATGTAAAAATTTGACCGTGCAGGTGGCTGCAGGCTGCAAACATTAATATACTGTAAATAAGGGTGTATTTTTATTTGAATGCAGAACATTTATGGATGCCGTGTGAAATATGAAAAATATCACTTGCAGAGCAGTGCAGGATGTTTAATTCATCATACTCTTTGTGAACCTGCAGGGCAGCTCAGTGTTAAAGTATTTTCAGTGTAAAAAACCCTCTATAAACAATATCTTCTAACATGGCAGCTGAGCAGAGCTTTATACATTTAACCTTCAACTTACTGTATTTCACTATTTCATGTAAATGTCAGAAACAGTATCACCTCAGTCACTGTTCACTTACATTATCATACATCTGTGCCAGAATGGAAAAGGTCTTCAGACAGTCAACTTTAAGTAAAAATAGATGAAGTGCATTTTGCAGACAGCTTTTATATCAACATGTTGTTCACTTTTCCAGCACACTTTTTCTATTTTTTCGCAATGTGAAAATATCTCTTTGTGGTTCTGATCATCGAGCTCCAGTGTTTGGAAGGCATTACTTCATAGCTGCAGTGGGTTAGGCCAGAAACCAAGTCCTGGCTTTCCCATTATTGCCAATGAGTGAATGATTTGACTTCTTGAAGAACACAGCAGGGACTGTGGTTTAATGAGTAGCACAAAGCCTTCTATGTGCCGCAGTACAGGGTGTTTATTTAGACGTTTGACGAGCTCATGTCTCAAATAAATATCACATTAAATTGATAACCTTCATTTAAACATCTGCTGTTTGTTTAATAAATAATGTGAGAGAAGTGAACTTTACTGAGTGAGATGACGTGCAGTTTGAAGCTGTAAGTTAGAACTTTTTTGTTCCTAAGTTTGGGCCATCATCCAGTGGGGTTTGCTCTTTTGTGGTTTCCTGTTAGATTCCTGAATTCAGGCTCTGGCCCCATTTATATCCTATTTATGCAAAAGAGAGGTACAATCAGTCCCAGTGAGTCGGCAGGACTGCTGCTGCTGTTGTCAGGGGCAATTATGGGCTGTTTTAAGTGGTTTGTCATCATGGAGCTGAACTCCGTGTTGGATGCCGTCACTCAGGCCTATTGTGAGCAGCTGTGTTGCTATAGTCACTGTGGTCTTTTTGAAGAGGGTATGCACACGCACACACTGAGACCACACTGCCTACACACACAGGTCACGTCGCAAAACTAATGTGGGTATAATTGCGTTCTGTTTTTACAGCTCTCCTCCCAGTTACCTGTCTGGGGAATTAAATGTTTGCCACTTCAGGAATATTTACCGAGTCCTTTTTCCTCTGCTTTTACCTGACAACTTTGCCTTCACATCATGTCTCTCACCTCTATGTAACTGCAAACCTGTGTGTATGTGTAGGCCGTTGACCCAGGAGGAGATTGCCCAGCGCAGGGAGGTAGCTAGACAGCGACATGCTGACAGGTTGGCCGCTGATGAGGCAGCAACAGAGAGCCACAAAGACCTCACCTACTCAGGGAGCATGCCACAGGAAGACCACCATGTTGGACTCAGCTCGGGTAAGCTCATCTCGCCCCATGCTGACCCTTTCTATCACTAACTTCTAATGTCGTTATTTCTCTGTGAGACTAGCACCAGTATTTGGACTGAGTTCGTAACATTAAATTTGACAGGGAACTGTGGGTAAAGGATGGAAGGTATATGACATGCTCAGAAGTATATTACTGGGTAAAATTGCCTTATTCATCCATGGAGCACAGGCTTTCCTAAAATCATCATAAGCAACAACATTTTCATAAATGAAAGCTAATAATTACATTAACGTAGAGAAAAAGCAGATGGGTAGAGATATTTATGCAAAATAGATTCAGTATTTTAAACGATAATAAAAATAAAATGTTTTTTGTTTGTTTTTTTCTCAGCTAAAATGGAAAGCCTGACACTGAAAGACTCAAAGCCAGAAGAGGAAGAGGAACAGAGGGAAACTTTCATAGCATTTGCCCGGATCTACAGTGGCATGGTCAGGAGAGGACGGAAAGTATTTGTACTCGGACCGAAGTATGACCCCGCCCAGGGCCTGTGCATGGTAAGGTCACAGTTATCAGTCAGTGTTTACAGTTCTTTCTCCACACTGTCTGTCACAGTGTGTGTAATGAACTGATCTGTTATCAATTTGCATAATGTTGCGATTGAAATATTAAGTTAGACACATAAGTATTTGCTGCAAAGTGAATTCGTTTTTAGGGACTGGTAAATAGAATCATCCCATCCCCCTAGAATAGAAGTTTACCACAGTTTGCTCTGCTTCACAGCTGGGCTGAGGCTCAGCTGGTGCAGACTAAGGAATTTTTGTCTTTTGATTCTGTTTCATGCTCACACTGACTTATTGAAAGTGTCACAAACACTGGCAGGTACTTTAACTGACAGTGTTACATCAGTAGGGATGTGGGGTTCAAATTCTGGTGACTGACAGCAAAATGTATTTATCTTCACTGGTGTCACAAAGAGTTCACAAATAACTATGCTTAATTCTGTGTGAAAACAAAACTCAGGCTTACTCATTAATTTAAATGAAAGAAGAAGTGATTACACGCCAGGGACTGGCACCAACAGGGGCTCTGTCAGCGAAGTGGGAAAAAAGTTGGATGTGGTTTAGTTTTTTCTGCAATGCAACATGACATCATCCAACACATGGCAGCACACATTCCTGGTAGATCACTTTGTGACATAAATGTCATATTTTTGCTCTTTATGTCGAGATTGTTGTCATGACTAGTGATTAAACAGTTGCTGGGATAACTCTAATATGATTAGAAGCTTGCCCAGGGCTTGACATTAACACCTGCCAAACTGCTAAATGAGGGTGAATTTCAGCAGTGGCAGGTAACACAGTCACTCCCACTAGTTACTATGGTGGGTTGAATTTTATGTATGATTTTTAAAATAGTTATGTCCTCAGAATGCATCTGAAATAGTAAACTAATTACATAGTGATAGTACAACACTACATGTAGTGGCTGATGCACTGAGCAGGTGGGATACAGTGGATATAAAAAGTGTACACGCCTCTGTTAAAATGCCAGGCTTTTGTGCTGTAAAAGAATGAGGCCACAATAAATCATTTCAAAACCTTTCCCACCTTTAATATGACCTATAACCTGTACAATTCGATTGAAAAACAAACTAATTTGTTAGGGGGAAAAAACGCATAGTAAGCTGGTTGCATAAGTTTACACACACTTGAACTAATACTTTTACTCAGTTGTCTGCTACAACAAAAGCCAGGGTTCACAGAGAGCTTACACAGCATCAAAGGAATCTCATTGTTAAAAGGTATCACTCAGGAGAAGGGTACAAAAAACTTCCACAACATTGGATATATCATGGAACATAGTGAAGACAGTTATCAAAAAGTGGAGAAAATATGGGACAGTAGTGACGTTGCCAAGACCTGGACGTCCATTGATAATTGATGAAAAGACTAGATGAAAACTAGTCAGGGAGGCTGAACACTAAAGGAACTGCAAGTACTGGTTGTGTACTACATGTGACAACAATCTTCTTCAACAAAATATTAGTTCAAAGGTGTGCACACTTATGCAACCAGCTTATGGTATGTTTTTCACTTTCAGTTGAATTGTACAGGTTATTTTGGTTGGGGGTCCCGACCCACGGGGGTCGCGAGATTATTTTGGGGGGTTGCCAGATCATTGTGAAAAAATATACATTCACAAAATACATTTTGGATTTTAATGAAATTGATTTTTAAGTAGTTTTACTTGTTTTCTAGTTCAGTGTTTGTCCATAATTAATCTTATCACCTTAGTTTGTGGAGTTGAATTATCTGCACACCGTTGTAACACACAGCGGAAAAAGTAAACAAAGGAAAAAAACGTGCGTTTTGGTGACGTTGACCCGCAGCTGCTGTAGCAAGTTTGCTAGCTGGAGCTGCACAGATGGAAATTGAGCGTTGGCTGCACAGAAATAACATCATTCAGGCTCAAGACTTGGGACAGCAGAAGGTGCCTCAAAGTAAATCACCTGAAACACACACTGGAAATGTGTAGACACCCCTCTCGCAGAACATGAGGACAACGTATAATATCAGTTACTGTTCTGACTGATCCTGACTAATCATGAATAATTAATGAAGTTACCGATATTGCGACATCTGCAGAAATGCGC
>JAUBNQ010000017.1:28581682-28610256 GCA_032353495.1 Ctenopoma kingsleyae | reverse complement strand
TGTGTGTGTGTGTGTGTGTGTGTGTGTGTGTGTGTGTGTGTGTGTGTGTGTGTGTGTGTGTGTGTGTGTGTGATTGATCATCTTGTTTACACTGTGGGTCTGATGTGAAACCAAAGCATTTGAGAAATGGTGAGTCTTAAATTAATGAACTATGCTGTACTTGCACATCCATAAAATTTTCACACAAAGACTGACACCCAGCTGTGAGCTCTGCAACCACAGTACCACTGATGCACACATAAGTTCTGATGCATACTTCCTTACCATTCTGTGGTTTGCACATCTAGCACTCCTCCTCAAAGCAAAAAAGACCCGCTACAGTAGTGCACCAGAGTAGCAGCTGATAGATGCTAACGCTACTCTGGACATAGTCTTAGCATAAAGGTAAATTTCACAAATTTAAGTGACAGGTCCATGTACAACAAAAAAATATGAGATTCCTGGGATATTGTATTGAATTTGGGGGCATCAGGGAGTATTAATACGTGTACAAGCTAAGATATCTCCAGCAACCTGACAGCAAGTTCAATGGAAAGGGGGTTATGTGGAACCTGTAGAACATGTCTTGGTTTCAAAATCTCCCCCCTTCCCATGTCATCCATTTGTTATGCAAGTTACTCTATACATATACTGTATATATACAATAATAAACAGGGTTGAACAGGGCATCACTGAACTCCTGGACAGTCTGAGGTGCAACCTGGCAGCGTCGGATAGACCTAAACATGGTGTCCCAGATCTGTACATTTTGGATTTAGGTTAGGCAAGCGTGGAGACCAGTCAGTGGTATCAATTCCTTCATCCTCCAGGACCTGCCTGCATACTCTTGCCACATGAGGCCAGGCATTATCATCTAACAATGGGTCTAAGGATTTCATCCTGACCCCTAATGGAACACCAGAGGCCATCATCTATCCTGTACAGGTCTGTGCGTCCCTCCATGGATATGGTTCCCCAGACGCATACTGACCCACCATCAAATCGATCATGCTGAACAATGTTGCAGGCAGCATAATGTTGACCGCGGCTTCTTCAGACCCTTTCACGTCTGTCACATGAGCTCAGAATGAACCTGCTCTCATCTGTGAAAAGCACAGGGCGTCAGTGCTGGACTTGCCAATTCTGGTGTTTTCTGGGAAATGCCAGTTGAGCTCCACGGTGCCAGGCAGTGAGCACAGGGCCCATTAGAGGACCTTGGGCCCTCAGGCCACCTTCATGAAGTCCGTTTCTAATGGTTTGGTCAGAGACATTTACGCCAGTGGCCCGCTGGAGGTCACTTTGTAGGGCTCTGACAGTACTCATCCTGTTCCTCCTTGCACAAAGAAGCAGATACCGGTCTTGCTGATGGATTAAGGACCTTCGACGACGCTGTCCAGCTCTCCTAGAGTAACTGCCTGTCTCCATGTTCTCAAGATAGTGCTGGGAGACACCGCAAACCTTCTGGCAATGGCACATATTGATGTTCCATCCTGGTGGAGTTGGACTGTCTGTGCAGCCTCTGTAGGGTCCAGGTATCACCTCATGCTACCAGTAGTGACACTGACCCTAGTCAAATGCAAAACTACTGAAAAGCAGTCATAAAAAGATGAGGAGGGAAAAAATGTCTGTGGCCTCCACCTGTAAAACCATTCCTGTTTTTGGGGTTGTCTCATTGTTGCCTCTTTAGTTCACCTGTTGTTAATTTCATTAACATCAAAACAGCTGACACTGATTAACAACACCCCTTTGCTACTTAAGTGACCAGATCAATATCCCAGAGGTTTAACTGACTTGATACTATACTTTTATTAAAAAGTGTTCCTTACAGTTTTTTGAGCAGTGTTTTAAGTAAAACAGTCACCTGTAGAGAAAATGTCTGTCATAATACTGTAACTCCAGATATCCATATTTTGCAAATGTTACATTTGTGAGCTCCTTTTTCCTCATGTTTATTCCTCCTCTCATCTCTGCCAGCTCCCAGATGGTTGCAGTGCTTCAGACTCTCTGCCAGAGGTGCCTCATCTGTCCTGTTGTTCAACGGAAAACCTCTACCTGCTCATGGGCAGAGAGCTAGAACAGCTGCAAGAGGTGCCTGCAGGAAATATCCTGGGTAAATGTCACTTTTTTTCTTTCTGGTTGCTGCGTTACTGTGGTTTATTGGATAGAGTCTGGGTCACTTGCTACCAAACCTGCTTCAAGTTTTTGGAGGTCAAAACTGACTTAATTCTGATCATGAACCTTAAGCTAATAAGACTGTGCTCTGTGATATGATTGACACTACTGTAAAAATTTAGTTTTCTCATTGCCTCAAAGAGCATTTTGATAAAAAACATCCAGTCAGCAGCTGTTTTGTCTTGGAAGTGTTAGTGTTAAGAATTACTCTTAAACCTTTATTTTCATAGCAGAGATCCATGATCTCATGATGGAACGTCACAGACACTCTTAACTTGTGTTTATTTAATGTTTATCTTGTCAGAGAATTTTGTGATCATGCAGTAAAGGTTTGATGGACGTCTCAGTAGGCAGCGCTCCATCCGTGCTGAGCAAGAGTGGTGTGAAAATACTAAGGGAATGCTGCCAAGTCCTGCTTTTAATGGTTTTTGTATCTGCAGTTCTAGGCCTTCTTGCTCTGCTTCTTAGACACTTTTTGGCCCAGACAAAAGCAACATGAGGGAATCCAAAAAATGATATCTGGATATTTTCTGGCGTTTTGTCGATGAGCAGATGATTTTGGCAGAATAACATACCTGCAGTTTCTGGAGTTTGGTGTCATGAACCATACAACAAAGACAGAGTTGTTGGATTATATTCGGACTTGCAGTGTGTACCTTGCCTCTGAAGTATTCAGCAGTAGTTTGAAACTGTCTCTTTCCAATATTTGAATAGGTACCATGTTACTGACAGTTTTATCACTATGCCCTCTCAGTGCACATATGCATTAGTCCGTCCTACTCATGGTACAGTGAAATGTGTGGACTCTCAAAGTGTGTTTTTGTTAGTTTTTTGCAAAGTGGGTGACTCATGTCACATATTGTTAAAACAGCAATGAAGATATTATCGTAGATGATACGTAACAGTTGGTCTAAGTTACACCTAGTACTTTGATGTCGATTTGATGTAGTACTAGCCACTAGCCATTAGAAACCAGAGACAAATTCCTTGTATGTGTGAATGGACCATCCTGACATCAGATAAAATCAGCACAGAAATCTTAACAGAAGCTGTGATGTTGGCTCGATGATATAATAATAATACTTATTAATTGATCCCCTTGGGGAAATTGTTGTTTGGACAGCTGCTAGACCTGTGTCAGCGCTACTACGGGGTTTCAGTGTCTTTTCCAAAGACACTCGACATGTAGCCTCGTGAGACTGGGAATCGAACCGCTCACCCTCGGTGAGGACGAAGATGACTACTCTACCCACTGAGCTATCATGCCACCTCGATATTGACTAATTACTAAAATTATTGAGTAGGTATTGCAGATACTGTGCTCTTTTTCTGCGTATTTCTCAAACTTAATTGGTTTAAGTGCTCAAATAAATTTTAATATCACACAAAGATAACCAGAGTAAATACAAAGTGCAGTTTTTAAATGATGATTTCATTTATTAAGGAAAAAACTACTAAACCTATCCGACTCCATGTGTAAAAGTAATTGTCCCTTAAAACGTATAACAGGTTGTGCCACCCCTGGTGGTAACAACTGCAATCAAGTGTTTGTAATAACTGGCTATGAGTATTAGTAAGTTGCCCACATTTTGAAACAGCAAACAGGCCCAGAACATCACATCACCACCATGTTTGACTGTTGGTATGATGTTCTTATGAAATGCTGTCTGACAACAACAGTTCACTGAAAAATTACAATAAAAGGTCACATGTCTCTCACAGCACTCATGTCTAGGTTTCATAACAGATTTAAGGACTCTCTGCTTATGCACAAAAAAACGAGAAAAGCTTCTGAACTGAATGCTGGGACAAAATGTGCTTCACACTCAGTGATTCTACCAAACAGATTTCATCAGGTTTAATCCACACAATTAATCAAAGGTCTAAGAACCAACACATGAAAGCAGCTGATGAACCACGGTGCATAAAAACACCCCTAAATGTCAACATCAGTCATATTACAGACATTATTGAAAGAAGATTCACAGACGCATATAGTTAAAATGACTGATGACTGAACAGTAAATTTGATTTGAACTATTTTTGGTCATCAGTTTTTTGAGGCTTAGTCCTCGCACATTTAACCGTTTGATTTCACTACTAGACTGACATTTTACTCACAGGAGACTGAAACAAGAAAACAACTTAAATTCTATAGCTCAAATCAAAAAAGTGTTTCATTAAACACACATCGACTCTGACCCAGCAACAACCCCGACGTAGAGTTTCTATTCTCCCTAGCTCAGTTCTTTTCAGCTAAAAGTCATAACGATGGACAAAACATACTGTGAAGAATCATTAATTTATAGATGAATAAGCGTGCTCAAAGTGATGTACCAAAAACAGGCGTGATGGAGCAGACCATTAAAATTCTGCCCCTCTGTGATCTGCTATATGTTTTGCTTGTTTAACGGTTTTGTTTCGATCGGCACACAACCAGCTGTGTGATCCATCACATTTTAAATGAGGTCTTTCTAATTCAGTATTGAAGATTGATGTGTTAACTGCATTTAATAGATATTTGACTGAATGTGTGAAACCCCGTGTAACTGACCATTCACCAGGGTCTGTCTGTGTTGGTGCTATTGTTGCATGATGGGAAATCATAGGATTCAACATGTTGAAGCTGCACTCGTACCAGCTGTATACTGTCTAAACCTCTGTGGGTGTATTCTCCTTTTGGTATCAGGTTTTATTTACGGACAAATGGATTTCTAATGTTTTCACCTACTTGTTTGCTGTTTGTGTCAGAGGACCACAGTCCAATATGTGTTTCTCTTCTGCATACTTTCCTTAAACTTTCGACCAAATGTGTGCCTCATACCTAGATCTTTTCTGTCAGTGCTTTTCTTTTTTCTCAAAAACATATTCATGAATGGCCTTTTTCCACTAGTCTTCACATTTAGATACACATTACTGCTAGTTAAGCATTATTTATACTCCCCACAGGCTCAGAGCGACTAACTTGCACCTTTTGTATAGATTATTTTATGTACATACACTATATTTACATTTACATTTTAGATTTTTTTTTCTAGAGGAAAGGACAGGAACAGGTGGGTGGGTTAGTGTAGCAATGACAGGAGAAGTCGTGTGAGTAGGTGATCGGACCAAGGGAGGCGCAGAGAAATGAACGGAGAGATAGAAGTCTGTAGTAACCTTTTATCCAAATAGCCTAAATGTCACGCAGACATTGTTAATGCATTAATGCTGACTTCAAATTCAGCAGTGGAAACATATTCTGTTACTTGCACGTACTTTTATGTACTAGTAATATTTACATCTTGGTCACTTGGTGATACATGATCTGTCATCACTGTGTCATGACAGCTGAGTGGATTGAAGGATCTTTTCTTACTCTTGACTGCTCAATTTGTTTTTACTTCTTTCTTTTATTATGTCCATGTGAAGTACTTTGGTCAACAGGATATTGTTTTTAAAGTGCTATAAAAATAAATTTGATTTGATTTGATCTTTATGGTTGTAGTCATTGTTTATTCAGTGGTATTTGTGTAATGATGGATTGTGAGTGTTGAAGGCTCTTTTTACCATAATCACACACACAAACACACGCAAAACAACAAGAAAACCAAACATGTTTTTTGTCATAGCTTTAGTGGTGCAGTAATTCTCTACTCTCAGTAGACAGTGTGGCAGGTAATTGGTACAGTACTTTGTGCAGTATTGATGCAAGCTCATATTAATGTTACACTTTGAGCAGAGTGCTGCCAATGGAAGTTATCAATAAGATGATCCGCTCTTGAGTGAGCATTACAGATCCCTCTGTTCCTTATTTAGTTTGGACTGTCGGATCACAGATGCACTGTAAATGGATTTGGGAGGGGCCTACACAGTACAGATGTTATCAAACTACAGTTGACTGGTTGCACAGTGATGGACTTAATCTATGGCTTAGGCTATTTGCTACTTTTAAATACTACTAATTTGCTTGATAACAATATGATTATAATAGTCTTGTGTTATTATGGGGTTGAATAGAAAGTACCAGTGTATCAGTTGAGCATTTGAGATACTAGTGCAGCAGAGTGAGGGCTGCTGAGTGTTCACTGCAGATTGATGCAGCATTAAACCATCTCTGGATGAGGTTTGTGTTTATGACAAAGCAGAAAGTTGCAGTAGTGGGAACCATTGTGGAAACAATTTCTGCCCTGTGCAGATACACAGAATCACACTCTGCCTTTCTCTGTGTGTCTGGGCCATATGGGAGCCATTATTCTTGTCCTGTTAGTGGACTGCTTGCAGGGAGGAAGTTGCCAGTGGAGCACCAAAGTGTAAACCCCACCAGGCTTGGCCTTGATCACAGCCTCATTATTAACTGACGGCTGGAGCAAGTAATTGGTCAAAGAGTTGGTAAAAAAAAAGTGTAGACACACAACATTTATAAATATACACACAAAGCAGCATTTGATGTGGGAAACATCATTTTCTAGTTGAACAGATGACAGCACACTGCATGGACTGCATGACAAACACACAAAGACTACATGACTGCTACGTTTGTCTTTGTGTGTGCGTGTGTGTGTGTGTGGAATGAGACCTCCTCTACTGTAGCTGTTTCAAATGAAGAACAGAGAACATGCAGTCAGACAAAGGAAAGGCAGCTGCTGGACTGTGCTGCCTTCTCTCCTCTGTTTCCTGCCAGATGTTGGTTAGGTTTGACCTGTTGTCAGATTGTTTAATCTAGAGGGGATCTTTTCAGGCTGCATTATATTCATATCCATGTGCACAACAGGTTCAAAACTCTTCTCTGTAGCTTTAAAGTGTTTTGATCTTATTGATAAGGGCATGCATTGCTGTGTAGCACAGTGTTTGATATTACCACCGGATGGCACCAAAGTACTACACACAGTATCTTTAAAACTGCACTAATCAATATTTTATGGATTATTGGATCAAAAGACTTTATAATGTAGAAGAAGTCACTCATAAAGACAAATACAGAGAGTATTCTTTCCCAGTATTTCTCCTCAGTGTTCAGCTCATTGTTTTGGTTTTTAGCCTTCTGCTTTAATTCAGTTCATCATAACAGAAGGCATCTCACATCACTTTACAGTGCTCAAGGTTTAAGGCCTTACAGGATATAATTAAATATAGAAATATACAGTAAACGCGATAGTCCCACTTGAGCAAGCACTAGGCAACAGTGGAGAGGAAAAAATCTTTTTAATAGAAGAAACCTCCAGCAGAACCAGGCTCAGGGTGGGCGGTCATCTGCCTCAACCGGTTGGGCTGAGTGGAAAGAAGAACAGAGCAAAAGAACAACAGCTTTAAGTGTTTTGTTAACCACACGTCAACTCTGACCAAACCAAAACAGTCTTAAAAAAGGTGAATGTTTCATTACATTCAGCAGGTCAGAAACACATAACAAATAAATTATGATGTTGTTCTGTGTCGGCTGCATTTATATAAAAGCAACTGCTCGGTAACACTAAAGGACACAAAAACAAAAAGAAAAAAATATGATTTTACTTAGTTAAAGAGCAGACTGTTAGAAAAAGACTTGACTTTCTTTTTAGAACAATCTGTTTTTGATTGTTAAAAATTGTGGACACTAATATTGTGAATATACTGTCAAAAATAAACATATTTAGTGCATATCAGAGCCATATTACATTCAGAGTTTTTAAGAAAAGATGTTCCAATAATGTGCTAATAATAATAAAACATACATAATGCAGTCCACTACATTGATTTATGTAAACTTTAGTTTAGAATTACCAGTTTCAACAGCTCAGACATCAGTCTTGCAGACAGCATCAGGCTCTACTGTCTTCTTGGAGACTTTGTGCCATTTATAGGCAGAAACGAGTGGACAGCAGGATTGGAGCAAGTCATGGATGGGTCCAATTTTTCAAACCTAAACTCACAAAGCTTGGTACTGAGCCAAATCTGTTACCCGTTTATATAAGGCCTGTGACCCAACCTGTACGTTGATGTTAATTAAGGACATGTTATATTAGTCGCTCACTTCTAAACCCATTGAGCCTGTTGGCTGTTTAAAGCAGGACTTACAGAATGAGCTGTCTATGGAGACTCTCTGCATCTCAGAGATGCAACACACTCGCTCAGCTCCAGAGAAAAAACGTTCACGTCCCAACAATCTGTCCAAGGATCCAAACTCTCAACTGCTGTCAGTCAGCTACGTTCTCTATCATCACTGTTATTATTAGATGTGATAAGATTGTGCTCTTTATTTTCATTACTCTTTTCTTTTTTCATTCTCATCTTTATCTCATTTGTTACCTGGTGATTTTATACAGCAAACTCTAATGAAATGTGGAAATTAAGTGGAAATGTTATTACCTTGTGCTGGGTTCACTCTGTGACCTGGACTCTTTCTGCTGAGAGGCTGAAGCTGTGATGTTGGGATGTTTACAACAGACACCCTGGACAGAGTTTTCTTTTTTTTCTAGCTTGATGTGATCCCAGACCAGTTCACTTTATATAGTTTTATCTCTTTGAGTCTCACAATTCTCTGTCTCTTTGGAATCCATGGCGAGTTTGTTGTGCAGCACATGAAACTCAGTGGACTGTATTAATATATGAATTAAACAAAGCTTCAAGGCAAAGAATTTGCATAGATTTCTTAGAATTTGCATAGATAACTTAGTTACTTGAGTTACTCAAGGAATCAATTCAGCCCTACGTTTGTACAGACAGGGCTTTAAGGGATCCCACCTAAAGATGGCTCCCACAGTGTGTAATAGCTGTCTTTCATGGTATCTGCTCGACTTTACTTCACTTGGCTTTTTTGGTTTTCCATCAGGCAAAACTTGAGGGGGTACTGTATTTGCTGTGGAAAGCAAAGTGCTGGGTACTAATGGTGGGTGGATTGATCCAAAGTATCGATACCAAGTTGGTGTTGTATTGGATCGATACTAGCACAATGATATCGATATTTTCTCTCTTCTACTTTCAATGCAACATTCCATCAGAAAGTACTTCCCGGTACAAATGCCACACCTCTCACATCAAAGTGACTCACCAGCGCTGAGCAGACACAAGCAGGCTGTAGTGAGTGATGGCACAGAGAAAGAGGAGCATCGTATTTTACGGTGATAGACAGGGGACTTTGATGTGGGACTCGGGTCTCCTGCATCTCCGTCATGCACAATAAACAGCATTGCTTCGTATTAATAATAGTAGCAGTGCGTCATTCATTCACAAAAATATGTTTCAGTACAACATAACAATTATGTCCTGTTCAAAAACGTGATCGGGTTTGCAATTTAGTTATATGCCAATGTAATCTGTAGGAGACAAGGTTGGAAAAAGCATGAACAAGAGAACAGCAGCTACAAAATAAACTGAGAGAGGAGGAAAATCCCCCAGTGAGACCCCCATTTTACAGAGACAGAGAACCCCTGCAGTAATAATGCACCCCGTCCTATCTCCCACTAGGAAAGTGTCACCTCCATGAAGTTTACACCACTAACCAGCCTCTGTCGTACAACTTCAGTCTCAAAATTATTCAATTCTGGGAAAAGCAGTAACTGTATTTTTATGGGGGTCCATTTTGTGGCAGCCAGCCTGTCATTAAATACACTCCTAAAGAAATAATTCATTAGTAGCAGCCACTGTGATTGTCTCTAGGTTAAAGAGAAATATCCTGGATCTAGATTCACTTAATATAACACTGGTGTTATATGTCTGTTCTGTTTTGTGCGTTTGGTCGTGTTTTTAAAGCGATTTAAAGTGACAGGGGTTTTATTTGATGCGTCTTGGTTCAAGAGAGGTATCCTGGATTTGGACGTTAATTTAACACTGGTGTTTTAGTTTGTTCATATTTTGTGCGTTTGGTTGTGTTTTTACAGAGATTTTAACGCTTGTTAAAGCGCTTTTATGCGATGGGGGTGCATTTTCCAGCAGGCTGCCCTTTTAAGGTAATAGTTTTGGATCCGGCCCTGTATTTTCTTTGTATCGGATCAGTACCAAAGCTTGCGGTGTTGCACACCACTAACGGGTACTAAAAGTGAAGTGAAAAGAATCCAGTTTAGACAGTACCATGTGGCGGAAAAACACTGTAAGTGAAGAGGACCAAACCCACAGTCTGTGAAAACGTATCAGAAGTTTATCTGAAGGCAGTATAATGATTCAACCATCCAAATCAGTAACATATAAATGTTTTCTGAAGTTGCAGCATTGTTAGAACAAAATTCCATCATTCTGCTACTTTCTTTCCACTGAAACTCAACAGGGAAAAGTAAAGATGGAATTTTATGATAAAAAGACACTGGAAGAACTGATTTAATTAACTCAGTGTCTCAACTCAGTGTCTAACTCATTTATCATATTAACTTTGAATATACTTACAGAACACAGAGTGTGGAGTTTGGCCCGGTTCTTGTCTGTTGAAATGAGGAAAGAGGAATGATTATAGCAAGTAAAACTATTCCTAGTGCTCATAACCTGACCTGTTGTTTTAAGATGTATTTGAAAAATGTCACTTATTCTGTTCTTCCCCAAACTGGCCAAGTAACAAAACTGAAACCTAAAGAAAATTCTGTTACAAAATAAAAGTAAACAAAGCATTTTAACACTTTCTAGAGTCCAAAAGCTTTTAGAATTTTTCAGGAGGCAAAGTGTTATCAACATCTTTTGAATATGTTTAATTATTAAGTACAGTGATAAGTTAGAAACTAGCTAGTTAGTTTAACATTATTAACACTGGAGATCAACCGTCAATATTAAATTAGCATTAAACATTATTCCTGCATCTGCAACTACATCTCTGAACAGACTAAGCAGACATACTTAGAGCATCTTTCAAAGCCGCCTCCATGTAGGCAAGAGATCTAAAAATGTTTGGATTGAAGTTTTGCTTTGAGAACAGCACTGGTCTGCACGTGTGTGTGTTCTCAGAAGAAAGAAATTATTGTTTATGAAGAAAATCATCAATATACAGTTCGATCTTCGAAAGGTTTAGTGTATTATTTCCCCATTAAAAGCAGAATGTGTTAGAGCTCACACACACTAAACCACAGAGAGAGGAGTACCTTTACAAAAGCCCTTTGTTTAATTCTCTTCAGTGTTTTCGATTAGTGCTGTACGCCCAGCCAGCGGTGGATTTATCTGTGATTGCAGCTGAGGGAGAGTACACAGCCAGCTCGATGGTGTTTGATGGTGAGCTTAGTAAGGCCAACAGTTTGTCACAGGGGTTGAAGACGTGGGCAACATCAAACTCTCATCATGAGGGCCTAATGTGAAGCAGCTGCCTCGAGAGATGCAGCCACAACCCAAGTCATCTGAGGAAAAAGGACTGAAAAAAGTAGGCTGAGTGAAATGAATGATGCTGATTCAACACTGGGCGACTTTATGAAAACATTTGTTTTGCATTAGTCTTCCTCTCAGCTTGCCAGCAGTGACTAGCGACCCAGATCTTTAGCAGAGCACACCGACTGAATGATTTTACTGATGTCAACCACACCAGGGTGACGGCAGAGCCCAGCTGGGTTCTTCTCAGGGCAGCGCACATCAGATCATGCATAACGACAGTCTGTTGCACTGAGACAGTAGAACATCTCTGCACAGCACTCCCTTGTACTTTTGCATGTTGCAATCTTCTGTCTGGGAACTTTGCCATTTCAAGATAAATTTTGTTTTTATTTTTGGATAATTTTTTTTGCCTGCATTGGCTTCTTAGGTTTTTCTTCTTAAAATAATAATGTGGCATTTTGAGGTTGCTTTGCTGTCTCACATATGGTCAGATGATTGATATCAGTGTCCTCTCAGTGCTGTCATACATTTGTTTACTTTTCCATTTAGGCTGGAAACCAATGGACTACAGTTTTTTTGACAAACCCACAATCAGACTTGAAGATCAGTATGAATTCCGTCATTGTTCATCTAGAGCAGAGACTTTGGACCAAATATGTGTTTAGCCTAATTTAGCAAAAAGGCTGGTGGCAGGGTGAGTAGCTCCTTTTTCATGTACTAAATCGTCATCAGGGTCATACTGCTCAACCTCTCATCCCGTCATATTGCAAAATGACACTTTTTTATTGTGTTTTTACATTTATACCAGTGTTTTTATGGGCGATGAGATATGGCACTCCTCCATAGACCCTGTTACATCTGTTGTTACTGTAGTGATGAATATCTTTGTCAAAAATCAGGAGTGACGTAAAGAAAATTTGAACTGAGCCACAGTTGCTACACACTGAGCTTCTGTGTGTACAGCGGTACGACTTTTGTGATGCTCCTAATTCATCCATCAGTCGTCCTTGACACAGTTTCCAGTCCCCGTCGAGCGCTGCTGGAATCCCACAGCCACGAAGCATTCTCCACCTCATCAGTCCTTTTCTCTCCCTGCGGAAATTTATTGACCACCCCCTCTCTTGCGTCCCCTTCTCTCACCTCATTTTTGTCCTCCTCCTCCAACACTCCTGTCATCACTATCTTTCTGTGTCTAGGTCTCACAGCCACTGTCTGTCATTGTGGCTGATGTAGGTTTTTCTTCTCTGCCTTCTCCCCTGAAATGTAATCTTAGGTCTTTGAAGTTGACATTAACAAGTCTGTTTGTTCTTTTGAGAAAATATGTAGCTGGAAGAAAGAGATAGGAAGAAAAAAAAAAAGGAATTCCCCTTCATTTAAAAGCTTTAGTCACCGCACAACAATTTTCTTCATTTGCTGAGCTCCAAACTAGGGGTGGGCAATATATCGAATATATTCGATGTATCTCGACTTGTTCCACGTGTGATATAGTAAATGACTATATTGTGACTATCGAGTATAAATTCTAACGTTAAATTGACAGCATGTACTTCGCTTCGAGTTTCGCTTCTTTGCCCTCTCACAGCAGACAGCTCACTCCCCCCACCCATCCAGAAAACTTTCCTAGCAGATGCTCATTTTGTACTGGAATAACAGCGGAGGGAAGTGAACTCGCGGAGGGAGGCATGAAAGCCCAAGCGAAACCTCTCTTTGGTACCGGGCCGCAGATAAACAAAATAATTATTTTCTTTCTGTTTTCACACAACACAGTCTTTTATTTTAAAACAATCACAGGCATGTTTACAAATGGATTTTTTTTTCAAATTAAAAGAATTTCCCATTTTTCAAAATAAAAGACTGGCAGAGTCTGCCGTCTGCGCTCCATTTGTAAACATGCCTGGTGAATTGAGCACATCAGTGCAGCAAGAGGGTCAATTGCTGGCGATTGCAAATGATGGTGGCCTTTAAACTAAGTTTGAGATGATCATTGTATAACACACCAGCATTTGACCGCAATAGAGATCAGCTTTTCAATCAACTCAACACCACGAGTCTTAATGAGCCCTAAAGGATTATTAGTGACATTTCAGGTGCATTTATTTTCAGTTTTACTGTCAAATGAAGTGGTTTCTATAATCTGGATGAGGTTTAGGTTTGTTTACACTCTTTCTGATCATCGTCATGATGGCAAGACTTCAGTGTGGAGGCTCCCAGATTTCAGCTGTTCCTTTGAGCACGATGTTATTACAACTGCTGGAAATGAACAGAACAATAAAAAATAATAATAATAAATAATAAAAATTATTTCTGAGGTTCAATAAACTCAGAATCAGCAATCAATATTTTTATAAGGACACTGTATTCAATAATACATATATATTGATATAGATATGCATTTATTGTCACATACAATACAGTACAGTACAATGAAATATTGTTTGTAACAATCCAGCAGATGCCCTCATACTTGAAGTATAAACATTAAAAAACATTACAAAGAATAAAAATTTTGAACTATGAGCCATAACATGAATTTCAGGCTTATCACCACAAAATGTGACAAAGTGAATAAGACACAAACCATATTATTATGTGTTTGCAAAATTGGACAAAACAATGTTGCCCATGTTACGTTACTTACATCAGTGTTGCACAGGGTCTCATATCCATCCTGCAACAACTCTGCTAGTTGTTCTGATTGTGCTGGAGCTTCTGCTCATCAGTAGGAGAACTCGCCAGAAGCAGGCTGTAGATGGGTCGGCTCTGGGCAGTGCAAAGTTAGAAAGTCACTGGCCTATATAGACATCCAGCTGTGTGTGTGTGTTTAGGAGAAAGGGCAGAGGGGAGGGTGTATTCCTCTGGCAGCTGACTCCAGGCAGGTGGCTGTAGAGCATGGCAGCACAGCCCTGCAGAGTTCGGCTAGTAACCTACATGTCCTGCTCACCATCATTGTTTTACATCTGTACAGCAGAGACCTGGTCTCAGGCAATGATGTCAGGATGCGGATGACCTCCGTCCCACAGTATCATACCATTGTAAGCATCTTCATGGCTCCCTCTCAGTCTGTCTTGTGTATTGTTTAGTGTGAGTGCTGCTGGCTGCCTGCCGTCATTCTTTGTCTGAGCCATGCGGTACGGGCATGCTGGCAGCTTAAACAACCGGCCAATAGATGGGGTGAGTGAGCAGTGAAAGTGGACTGGTTCTAACACTCGAGACAAAGAGATCAGAGGAACAAAGACTGAGACTGGCTGTAACAGACACAGATTAAGTTACACTGAGCGATGTTTTACAGATGTGCTTTACACTCAACTCTGCATTGGTCATAAGATCTCACCTAAAACGGTACCAGTACCTTCACTAAACAGCTCACAGTCGTAACAATGGCGGTCAACAGAATAATCGTTGAAAATGGAAAGGGACATCCCTGTCAGAGATACTGGAATGAACTGACTGTTTAGTATCAACATTTTATGAAATGGTTTCCCTTCTGCCTCATTAGTTCAAATCTGAGATGTTTAGGTACAACTGCCAAAGTCGAGGGAACATTTTAGAATTATTAATCTAAAATTTCGAACATAATTTGCCTTGTTTGCACTTGTTTAGCTTATTACTCAATTCCATGTGTTCAGGTTTGATGTCTTCAGTATTAATCTGCAATGTAGAAAATAATAGAAACAAAGAAAAACCTCTGAGTGAGAGGGTGTTGATGTTGGGTTCTGTGTGGACAGACAGAAGTACACCCTTAGATTTTACTGCAGTATTTAGTGGCACTGACCACAGGGGTGTAGGGGTGTAACACATCTGAAGCTGAGATCAAAACCTCAGATCAGAAAACGAAATCACGACACCTCAGTGCCAACCTGGACATCCCACATCTTCCAGAGGTTCTGTGCGTATTCTGTATATTAACAGTAGCCAACAAACGCAGGCTTTACATTAAGACAGTAACACTGTGTCTGTGTAAAAAAGTTAGGTCAAGCTGCAAATTTAGTGAAAAGAATTAAAAACAAGACAATGAAAAGCTGAGGTCTGAACTGAACCATGGACTCATAGAGAATCATAACCCCCGCCATCGTTTTTATTTAAATTATTTAGAAATGATTTACCATGCATGAGCAGAGAGAGTAAATGCTGATGTAATTATCTATGCTGATGACTCAACTTTGGTCTGTGCCTCCCCAACATTAGTGAATCTAAGAGAGGAAGTACAAGTTGAGTTGAATACTGTTACTAAATGAGTGAGAATAGACAAAGTAGTGCAGAAGTATTTCTGTTAACATGAATTTGTCTATAGTTTGTCTGTAGTAGTTTACATATTGATCAGATTTTCACATTGGTTTCATGATAGAAAAGTGCAATGCAATTTAAAGCAAATGTTCTTTATACTCTGTCTTCTGTTATACCATCATTCGCTCTCTCATTCTGTCACACCTGGAGTACTGTCCAGTCATGCGGTCTAGTGCTGCAGAGGAACCTGCAGAAAAGAGACTGAACAAAACAGAGCAGCCACAGTAGTTCTTCTTTCAGTGCTAATGTGTGTGAGTGAAGTGATTATGTTCATGTCTTACCTGTGGCTAAATTAAATTCTAGTCTTCAGTTATTCATGCACATAACACTTTTGTGAAAAAAATGGTGTATGGTGTAGGAATGATTATGGCAAACAGTGCGTGTTTTGATGTTCACATGTGCACCTGCCCATTGTTTTACAGACTTGAAAAATGTTAAACCTGTTATTTAAATGGTCTCAGTGGCTGCTCATATGTGTCAGACAGCTGACAGCGCACCACATTCATTAATGCTGCAATAATAGCTTGCAAATTACCATCAGTATTCTGCTGCTGTCAAAATCCTACAAATGACATTAATGTTCAGGTTTTTCTGTGACAAAAACACACTGTGGGAGACATGTCACGTCTGTAGTTGTGCATGTATTCAGTTTTCCTGGATAGTTAGGGATTATGAGCAGCATTTCATTTGTCTTTAAAGTAGTTTAGTGTGAATACACTTCTGTTTACACCCTGCCTAATGGTCTACATCTGCATGTCCACTTCGCTATCCATGACATACATTTCATCACAGCCCCAGTCTCAGATCACGTCATGACCATTTTATGCAGAAAACCAAGAAATTGAACTTACTTACTTACTCACTTACTTTCTCTTCTCTTGTAACTGTGTAATAATGTATCCTTCATTTGGTGTTGGCAGGCAGTTGTACAGCTGCACAGTTGGCCTGATTCTCACAGACTTTTGTATTTCACCAACAGTGTATGCATGGAGTCTGTTCACCACTGTGGGGTTTCTTCAAGGGTGAAAGTGGATCCACTGGAATTAAACGACCACAGCTTTGTAACAATAGAAGCATGTAAATGAAATGCACAGGCTTTATGACACAGACAACACATTAGACCAGTCAGATCCAGGTGTAGATTGCAGCTGCCCTCGCCTGAGCTGACCCTGAACAGAGCTCATGTCTCTATAGCCTGTATAGTGACTACGTAAACTAATACAGGGTAAGGATTAAGATATGCAATGTGATTTTTATGGCCAGTGTCAAGTTTAAAAGTGTAAGCCTTTCAAATTCAAGAGTAGGCCCATGATCAAATGGCATTAAAGATGAAAGGACATATGGTAGTGAATTTCTAATGAACTGATAAGTAGAACTGATGTGATGAGAAGAATATAGAACAATATAGACTTTCATTGTTCCGTTTTGAGGCTAAATGTCTAAGACTATAATTTTCTGTTGTGTTCTCTGCAGAAGAACACCTCTATCTACACTAGGAGAAACAAAACAAGCTTGACCAGTCTACATTTCTGAGTCAATACTACAGCTGTTGTTAGAGATAAATAAAGTTCTTCTAGCACTGCACGTATGCCATTTGTGATGACAATGTTGGCAGAACAGCCAGCAAAAAAAAAAAAAAATGATGATGCACTTTAAAAGCTGTTGGTGTGTTTGGCACCACATGACCACAAACAACTGTCAGATCACTACACAACCTCTCTGATGACTGTGTGGTTAAAGTGACTGCACTGACCACTTTGTGAATTTGTTTTGAGATGCGTATGAATTCAGTCTTCATTGTTAGGATGCATATTAACAGAGCTGGAAAAAAGGCACCTCATTTGTTGCAGATACAGTATATGTAAAAACACCCAGACAACAAATGCTCTGGGTTGTGCACTGAGCAGAAAGTTGTGCTTTCAATTCGGAGTGCCACAATAAAATCAGCCTCAGCTACAGCTGGTTAACAGGTGACTCATTTAACAAGTTACAAAGCAGGGCTCTTGGTAATGAGCTATTCAGAGGCTGTAGCATGGGGATCGAGGGCATGGTGTTTGTCTGTTTATGTGTCAGACTCAGAGGTGACCGATGTGAATGTGTGGACTGCTTTCTTCGTTGCCTAAGGATGCATCACACTCCGTTTGATGTTATCATGTACATTGCCTAAATGTGTTACGAAATGCCGAAACCCTTATAGTGCTGTGAAAAAGTAAATTCCCTGCTCCTGATTTAGAATTTCTTTGCATATTTGTCACACTTAAATGATTCAGATCATCAAACAAATTTTAATATAGCACAAAGATAACCAGAGCAAACTAGCAGCGTAAGATTTAATGTGATGATATGACGTAACATATACGTTAGATATATTTTGCTTTCTAAACTTTACTGGTGGATGAAGTGCGAGGGGCTTTTGCTAGTTTTACACATGTAAGACATGATTTGGACTCGGACACATTTGATGCACATTGAATAATTAAACATAAAGGATTATGGTCAAAGATTCACCTTCCTCTGGTGGTATAAGAAATAACTAGATAAAGCTAGAGTTGGAGTAGGAGTCTAGTCTAACCAACAGTATTTCCACTGGTTTGAGGTCTGGACTCTTTAGTTCCTCTCTAAGCAGTGAAGCTTATTCAGAGTTGTTGTGCTACTTCCTTTTATTTAGCTTCAGTTCTTCTCTTCTTAAACTGCAACACCTGTGCTCACCTGATTCAGTAATCTCACGCACTCTCACTGAACAGGTAGACACAGTAATATGAGACATTAACAGTTTTTATGTCAGTGTTTTTCCACATTCAAATGTAATTTCATTTTACCGTCTTTTCATTAAAATAGCACAGATTAGTTTGAGGAGAACTTCAGTCTTTTAGTTTATTAAATTTTTTATTTATGTATTCAAATGTCTTGTGATATTATTTGCACCCATGTTATTTATAAGTAGGAGTACTGTACATTAATCTGCGTGTCTCACATCTAGGCTACATGTATAAGTACTCACACAAACACAGTCACACATGGCTCTCTGAAGCTTAAGTGGGACTTTCCAGTGCAAAGGAAATTCCATAGGATGTTAAAAGAGAGCAGATTTCCGACACTCTGGCTTTGTACTTAATAAAACATGATCCACAAGGACCATTTAACAACTGCCAGGCCCATATTGAATGTATTGCTTTTTAATCTGCTGTTTTTCCACTGGTACAGATTTTCATAGAAGGTGTTTTTTTGTTTAATGGTTTTGTAAAGTAAATAAAAAGTAGAGCTTAAATCATGCTGTACATCTGTCTCTGTGATGCTTCCTGAGAATGACAGTCACATGTCTTATTCTGTATCACATCCATGTATAAGGTACAAAGTGTATAAAGAATCGTAGCCAAATAGAAAAATCCTTTCATATGCAGGACTATGGTGCTCACATAAAAACACTTATGCATAGCTCATTTAAAAATGTAAATCAAGAAATGATACACATTCTATCTTGGCACCTAACAAATGATTTGTAAAATCTATGAATATTACATTTATTGAATATAATGTAGCAACACCCGCTGCTTTAGTTACTGCTCCAGGCCTTCAACTCATCCTCTCTACTCTTCTTGTTGTGTGTGATGAAGATGAGTTTGTTCACACTCTCTGGTAAAAGCGAACTTCTTTTCTTGTTCACTATGTAGGAGCCATTGAAAAAATGCTGTCAGACGGGTTTAAGTGGTTGGATAACGCCAGATTGCAATGGCAGTGTTTAGGGTCGCTGTTGCTTCTGCCGTCCACGTGGGATAGAGTGGACAGAGTGGTTGTGTCTCTCCAGCAGTCTATTGCTGCAATTTCCATTAATGTTAGTTGTGCCACTGTGGTAGGCCAGTTATTAATGTCATATTTGTCACTGAGCTTTTGTCTTGTCATGGGATAAAGTGTTTGCATGTTCACTGCTGTAAGTGGGAGATGTCAGCTAGCAAGCAGACCATACATTTCCACTTTTTAACATTGCAAATATAGTTGCATTATGAGAGATTATACACTTTATACTATTGTTATAGCTTTTTTTTTACACCAAATAATACTGGCTAAGCTTGACTATACAGGTTTTGATACCAGGTACTTAGTTTTCCACTGTTAATAGTACCCCCTCAGTGTAGCCAGTTATCATAGTGATGCGACATGAAACTGGCATGAAATTGAGAAAACTAATTTTGTTTCAGAAGAGCAAAGCAAGATTAACAACTGCTGGGGGAAAAAAAACAAAAACTTTTGTTAACGCCTCAGTTCACTGTCACCTCGACAGAGATGGTACCAAAGAAAGTAACTGACTCTTCTGTAATGGCAGAGTGGTGATTTTGTGTGTTGTACCCGATGAAAAATTAAATAATGTGCTTCCTTGTTAGAATAACTACTATAACAGATGATCAGTGAAAGGTTATGTTTGTACCTGAATGTAGTGGTTGCACATAGCAAGTATGTCTTTAACAACCTCACTTCCTGCAGAGCCCTGGTCGTAACCTAGCTATGCACTGAAGCCCCAGCATGTGCTCTTCATAGGTTTTGATGGTGGTGGGAAGTTCAAAGCCTTTGCGCTGGATACTGTCATAAAGAGGATGGGAAAAATCATCTTTATATAACAAGAGTCACAGCCAACTGTACTTGTGGTTGGAGGAAATGTCTTAAGGCTTGAGTCATCCTGAGCTCTGCAGTCGGACATAACTAGGCTTGGTCTCTGGGGGTGTGTGTGTGTGCACATGTTTATGTGCATTGAAGCAGTTCAGTTCTCAAGTTTGGTCAGTGAAGAGCCTTCACTGTTAGATACCAGTTACACATTGGAGTCCTAGTTCTTTCAAGTCTAATAAATTAAATTGTTTGAAGACATCCAAAATAACAATTTTACATGTGTTTCTCCACATAATGATACATTTCTTTGTTCACTCCAGAACAGATTGAGTAGTATAATGTGTCTTCTGGATTTCCTGCAAGCATTCATCTTACCCTTTTCATTATGGTTCTACTTTCACTGTGTTCAGTTTGTAAGCTTGATTTCTTTTTTCTTTGGTATTATATGTTTTTGTAAGTAGCAGTGCACAATACATCAGCAAGACCATACTGCTTGTAAAGCTCATACTGTAGTGGGCTTGGATGATAAGTATATTTCCACAAGTAAATGCCAAAGGTGGATGCTCTTATTTTACTGTATGTACAGTAAATAAAATTATTATAAGTTGTTACTGCCTGTTCTTATAAGAAATCAAACAAAACCCTTAACCTTTCCGTGGAAATGACCATAATCAAAGGACAGACTTCCAAAACATATCCCCATGTTTCAAATGGTCATGGGCAACAGTCAGATTTTGATCTGTCACAGTGAGGTTTTTTTTGCACAATAACCTTGAATACCACCATTACAAAGAGACCACACATCAGTTTTCCTTGGCACATCAAGTCTAGAAGAGTCCAGTCCAACAACAGTAATCTATTTATTTTTTTTGAAATCTTGCAATTTTGACCATGCCCAAGTTTGTTTCTAAGAATGTATCTTCTTATGCTTTGCAGTATTGCAACATACAGCAGTTCTAGACACTGTAAATTGCTTGGAAATGGCAGTATAGCCCCAACCTTAACATGAGCATCCACTATCTTCTTGTTAAGTTTCAGACTGATTTCTTTACTTCTTGTCATGATGAAATCACTTCTTACCAAGAATTTAAGTGTAGTACCTCTCAGTCACATGTTCAAGTGCCTTGGAGTCCCTTGAGTGGAAAAGATTCAGAAGGGGGACATCCAGACATCCAGATACATATGGGCAACACAAAGGTCGACAATACCGAGCTCGAGGCAACACGGCCTCGGAGTGATGAGTGAAAATAGCGAGCTGTTTATAGCGTTTTGTGCAAACAATGACATGGTGATAGGGGGCTCGCTCTTTCCCCATCAACCAGTGCATAAGGTCAAGGTCAAGGTTCTTGAGATGGCCGAACAGAAAATGAAATCGACCACAGATGTATTTTATCAACCAATGCCTGCAGAAAAGTGGAGACGGATCCTTCTTGATATGCGCAACAAGCGCATCGCCGTTGCGTCCGATCATCACCTTCTTGTCTGTGAAATTCGACTACGAGTGGCATGTGTCGTATGGCAGGAGGAGAAGCTTGGACATTGATTCAACATCCAGCATTTGCAGGATCCTGAAGTAAAGCAAAACATTTGTTGGACAGCTACAGAATCATGTCTTTGAGATACCAGCTGATGGAACTGTTGAATAACAGTGGACTGCTATCAAGAATGCCTTCATTATAACTAGTGAAGCAACTCTTGGTGAGTTGCGTACCATGAGAAAGCAGTGGATCACGGATGACACCTGGAAGAAGATAGAAGAGTAGAGAGAGGCAAAAGCTGCCATTGTTCGTGCCAGAACAAGAGCAACCAAGCAACGAAGATTCCACTCTCTGTTCCTTGCTGTAATCGACAAGGTTTTGGCTGGTGCACTTGATCAGGAAACAGCTGTTTTCGCAGCCCATTACCACAAGACAACTTAAACATCTGGACTTTGCAGACGACCTTCTATTAGTTGCACAATGACATGCAGAATAATTTGGATAATCTTGCTGCTCGCTTCAAGGCAGCAAGTGTGAAAATCAACATCACCAAGACAAAGTTGATGGATGTGAATGTGATAAGGTAAATCAGCTTTTCAGTAAATGGAAAACCTGTTTGGGACAACCCAAAGGTTGAATATGTACATCATCTTAGCAGCCAGATAGCACAAAGACTGCGGTTCCAAGCCTGACGTTAACACACGGATCAAGAAGGCGAGAGCTGCTTACGCTGGTCTCCAAAGCATTTGGTGTTTGAACTAGATAAGCTTGCACACAAAAATATAAATATTTATCTCGTCCATTTTGCTTTATGTGAGTGAGACGTGGTGCATATCGACAGCAAACACACACAAGCTGCAGATATTTATCAATCTATTCCTGCGGAATATAATTCACCAATATGGTGGCCCAACAATTGGATCCCGAATGAAGAGGTGCTGCCAGAAGCCAATAGAATTAGACATTCGAGAGCAGAAGTGGAGAAAGGCACTTGATTGGAATCCACAATGTCAATGCAGAAGAGACAAGTCCAAGAGGATCATGGCGACGCTGTGTTTGTGAATGTGTCAGTCATCAGCGATGGCAACAAATTGTCAGCAGTGGAAGTCTTGCTCCAAGACCCTATGTTCCATAAGGAATCAAAGGGAAAAAAAAACATTGGGAAAAAGTTTAGGGAATGTTCCATAGTTCCTTGTGGGAAGAATTTTTTGTCAAATGTTTCTACAGTTCAGTTGTTACTGCATGTTTCTTGAAGTGGTTGTAGAATACCTTTTTGTTGTCTGTGGTCATCAGTTTTTCAGAACTAATTCAAAAGTAAAAAGTATAAACATTTATGAATGAGTAATTTTATTTATGTTTAGTTAGTTAGTTAGTTAGTTTAGTTTATGAGAAACTTTATTCTTTACATCATCATTATTGATTTTGATTTTCATACAGTAAGATTATTTCTGAAAAAAAAAAAATATATATATATATATAAATAATAATTCCTTTAGTGCTGAGGTTATTGCATATCTGTCTTTGCTTTTCTCTAGGTCAGACAGATTAAAGTGTGTGTGTGTGTGTGTGTGTGTGTGCGCGTGCGCGCGCTTGTTTTCCAATGAAACACACTCAAAGGATGCTTTGTTAAGACCTGCTGAACATGGTCCAAGCTGCAGCTCTTTTGCTATGTGTTTCCCATCAAACCAAGTGTGTGTGTGTGCTTGCAGTGGTTGTGGGCTGGCTGGGGTTCTGTGAGTTCATTTTTTTTCCTCTTTCAGTTTTATTGTTCTTTGTTGGATTTGAAGGCCTCTAGGGATCAAGTCACCTTAGAGTAATTATGGTGTCAAGTTACACAGGAGGCTGCCAACAGTGTCCTGCATCTGCTCTAGCAGTCAGCCAGCTCTAAGCTCTGTGTGTGTGTGTGTGTGTGTGTACATGTTCTGTACACAAAGCCACCAAAAATATATCCAAGCGTGTTCACGTGCATGAGGCAGTGTGTGTAATGCCTGTGAGACAAAGACAGAACTAAGGTTTTCCACCTTTGGCTTGAGAATTGGAGAAATTTTGAAGGATATCACCCAGTAGTTTTGGAGGCTGAGTGATGAATAATGATCAGTCCTTCAGCCCTTTGTGTATCGATTCATTTAATTTTTTGATCACATCAGAAATAATTTAGTGCAGAAAGGAAGCAAAGAGCAAAGGATCACAGTTATTAGTGGAACTGAGATAGAGGAAGTAAAGGTTGGTGAAAACTAGGGAGAAGTATGGTGGAAAGGGGAATATAACTGCACAAATAAAAGCAAGTTACACTCAACTTAGTGTAAGTTCCCTCTTTTTACATGGGCATCATTTATCTATATGAATATTTGGACCAAATGCTACATTCCAGCATAAGAATATTCCATCTGTGAAACAAGGTGGTGGCAATATCATGATTTGGAACTGCTTTGCTGCCTCTGGACCAGCACAGCCATCATTGGTGAAGTTTGTAATTCTGAGTAATGCAGTCATGTTTCAAACCCTCTCTTTTAAGGAACTGTTCTAGAGGCAAATGTGAGGCCATGCATCAGACAGCTAAAGCTTGATCGAAATTAAGCCATGCAACACGACAATGATCTGTAGCATGCTGGTAAATCTACATCATGCGATACGATTTAACTCAATCTGATTTGACACCGTGCAGTTCAGTGCAATGTGCCTGGACAATGTAATGGGATGATGTAATGAGTTTGAATATTTACCAATGAAATAAAAGGAAGACCTTTCACAAACTGGCCTTTTTCACAAGTTCTTTACAAGTGTTCTCTGTCTGTTTTAATTTTTACAGAACAGTACACTTTTAATGAAACTCACTCACAAAATTAAAGATGCTCAAGATAAACAAAAACAATTAAGTGCAAGTGAGCAGCAGAAAGCTATTTCTATATTAGGAGCAATAACAAATAAATCAAGCTTTAACAAAGAGGTTTTTCATACCTGCATACAAAAGGTAAACATGTAAATTATTTAAGCTGTTAGCCGGCAGCGCATGTTAAAAACTTGTAATACACTTTTGGCAGTAGCAGCAACAGAAGAATCCAAACCCAGACAGGCGCCTCCACAATCATACCGTATGTCTGCCTTAAGTGAGTTATAAGATTAGTTGACCTGACTGTGCAACATGGCACATTTAACAAATTGCAGTTGACTTGACTGCTGTTCTACTGATGCATTCACATCATGTCTGTTCATGTTCATGTATTGATAAGAATTGTTTAATCATCCCATCCCCAGTGCAAATGCTACAGGACAATGTCAAGTATTCATCTGTTAATTGAAGCTCAACAGAAAGTGAATCTTGTAGGGAAGCAACAACACTAAACATTTCAAGTGTTCTACCAAAGAATGATTAAAGCTGAAGAAATGCAATGTTTTGCAATCGCCAATTCGAAGTCTGGACTAGTAATGTTGTGGAAGGGTGTGAAACAGACAGTTCAAATTCTAAAACGTTCATGCATGACCGTACGTAATAATCAGGAATGAAGCAGTGAACACAATAGCTACTCTTGTTTTTCAAAAGTGAATGCCAATGTGTTTAGTCCATTCTGTATCTTCCACAAGTTTTTCTTATGGCTGCTTCCCTTAGGTGTCGCCAGAGTGGATCATCCATGTCCATGTCACTTTATCCTGTCTGTAGATCCCAATCCCCTTAATGACATCCACAATCCAGACGATGGATCTGTAAACAAATTGGATAAAAACTTGTCCTACATTGGTTCTGTTTTCATTTTATCAGTTTAAAAAATAAAAGACTTTGGGATGTCCTTCGAGATGGAGGATTGGAACAACTTCCGGGGCAGTCTAGGATCGAGGAACAGTCAATTAGAGGAATGGGATCCACCATGTCAAGATTCAAGATTCTTTATTTGTCACATACATAGTTATACAGTGTACAACATGCAGTGAAATGTATCCTGAGCCGTCCCTTTTTAAAGAGAAGCAAATTTCCAATTACGTTGAAGTTAAAAATGTAAAAATTGAAAGTGTAATGGTAAATAAGAATATAATAAAATAAGAAACTAGAACTAATTATAAGTGCAAGCTAAAATGCAAGCAAGAAATGATGTTCCAAAGGAACAGTAGCACAGACATCACTGGGTAGAGTGGATATGAATAATGTACTGATACCGTATGAGCAATGTGTGAATGTTGCAGTGAGGATAGTTATAGTACAGTTTACTATTACAAATTAAAAATATTTATGATACAATGTACAGATTAACAGCTTAACATCTAAAATGCATCTGCAATGATTAAACAATGACCAGTGTTAGTCGTTCAGATGTGTGAGGAGAACAGGACAGTGTGTGTTAGCTCAGAGTGTGAGGTGTTGTGGCATGTCCTGGTTCAAAAGCCTTATGGCCTGAGGATAGAAACTCCTCTTGTCTTGTCTTGTTTTTATTTATCAAATGTGCCACTTGTGGGCACATTTGGATGCAAATAGGAGACTGAATGATTGCTCTCTAGACATATAGCATTATTTTTCAGATGAGCGCCATTGACTGCCAGTGAGTCCGGTCTTATGTCAGTCAGTGCTAGCATTATTTCTCAAGTCATTAGAGAAAATTTCAACTTGATATACGTGTTTATAAAAGTATTGTCAATTTTAGCCATTTTGGCAGTTGGTATTTAAAAGTTTTGTTTTTAGCTGAATCCTCTGGCCCCAGATCCCGATCGTGATTTTGGGGACTATTTTGTATAGTGATGACAATAACAACTGTTGTCAAGGAATCTAATTATATAGTTTTTGTAATAAGTTGATTCTAAAACGACCATTAGTTAGTCATTTCTCTAGATCATCTTGTTAAATTGCCAGCTGTAGCCTTCTGCCACTACCGGACGTCTCGCATCCTGTCATTGTGTCTGTGTCTGGCTGCCACATAACCCCACACACAGCCTCCTCCTGCCTAGAGCAACTGCCAGGCACACAACCTTTTCTCTGCTCCTCACATCAAGTTTTTTTTTTTTTTTAAATACTGTAAATATAATGGTCAGATGGAATCCCTGGGTGTAGTGTCTCTTTAAGTAAACAACTCCAACTTTTGTTTTAGGATTTTAGGAACAAGTCTTCAGTCACTACACTAATAATAATCTTGTTGTAACTGATTTGTACAAGAAAGGTGAGATTAGTCTAATTGTTTTAACTGTGCTGTTAATTTTTTAATATAGAAGTTAAGATTATTGGTGCATCTTGCATTACATCCATGACTGATGGATGCAGTGGTCGCTTTCGATTTTCCTATACAGAACTGTGAAAAGAAAACTGGAAAATATACTGAGATTTCTAAATAAACTACTTGTAGTACTCGGCCCACAACATTCAGTTACACCGTGAGTCATGAGAGGAACTTGTCTGCGGCAGTGTGGAGCAGGATGGTGTTAAAGGTTGGAGAAGACTCTGTGAACAGAAGCCTCAGTCTCTTTCTTCTCTGATTCCTGTCATCCTAGTCCATGTAGATCTATGAATGTTCTTGCTGTTATATTTTTGATTTTCTTTCTTTCTTTTCTTATTTTTTTTTGAGTGTCAGACCTAACCCACAGAACACCCACAGCAGGATGGGTCCTGAAAATTGGCTTGGTTCACCTCTTAGTAACCGTGTGCTTCATTTATCAACAGTGTTGTACTTAAACCATGAGTAGTGTTATTCCTGTGCATAGAATACGAGATTGTCATTTTCTCTGTTATCCCTATGGTAGTCAAATTATTTCCTATATTTTTGGTTGTGTTACTTTGCATTAATATGAAGTCAGTACAACGTTTGATAGCATTCACTGTGTTAATATCAGATACAGTAGTGACACATCGTAACGCACTATAGAATTTAACAAAATTTGGCCTTTTTACCTTGTGGATATGATATTATCAGATTAAATTGTTAACAACAAATAACATTATTTTATCAGTCTTGTTTCCCCTGAAGGTAAACTAAATGTCCACATTTATAACTGTGCCAAGTGTGAGAAAGTATGTATCATCATGGACACCAGGGCTCTCCCTACAGGATTTTTGCTGTAGTGTCTTAAAATTGTTTTTTGAACTTGTTTAACACATGCTTTGGTAATTGAGGCCCCTAATTAGTGCTGATCATTTTGTGAGAGAAGATGTAGACTAATTGACCATTTATTTACAGTGGCACGACAAAGTTTGTGAAACCTTTGCAGTAAACTTAGTGAATTGTTTAATATCAGATTTAATAATTTGGTAAGCCTTCTTTGGCAGAAGTAACCTTAAACCACCTAAAACAACCGAAGAATGAAGAACTTTTGGACCATATTTCCTCACAGAAAGGTTTCAGCCCCGACTAATTCTTAGGACATCTGGTGTGAATTCCACAGTATCTCCACATTCTATGGTAGATTTACTTCCATGTTTAGCGTCATTTCCCTGAGTTTCATCTGGTGGACACCCTGGCATCAACCAACATACCATGCATATAAATACATGGTTTAATTTCTTTAATATCAGCTTATCATTCTTCTGTAGAGTGGAAATATTACACAAACTAATTGGAAAAAGATTGTGTCACGGTCAGTGTGTGTGTATTGGTGTTCATTCTCAGCTCTGCAGCCCAGTGGACGTGCTGCTGACACGGCTACTACTACTATTCCAGTGCTAGCTGCTGGCATTAGCTCTCCAAGGCTAGAGCTCGAACTGGAGATGAACTTTAATATTCACCTCAGCAATTCTTTTCAAAGCTTCGTGGTCTTCTCCAGAGGAATCTGATTGATTAGCAATATTCTGGCTTTATTTATTTGCTTTAAATGAACACTAAAATGCCGTTGTACCTTTCAGGGCCTGCCGTG
>JAUBNQ010000017.1:28563205-28578942 GCA_032353495.1 Ctenopoma kingsleyae | reverse complement strand
TGTGTGTGTGTGTACTGGTCATGAGCTGTGTAAGTGACCGAATGCTGTTGTATGACTGAGAAACATGATGTGTGAAATAAACGTTGAAGCTGTTGTTGGTTTCACCTACTAAACTTTAATTGTGAGATGAAGAATATGTGAGCATGAAGATATTTTAGATGCTGAATATATGAAAGGATGTGATGCATAAATCTACTTATAACTTACAACCTTCATAAATGTATACAGTAGTACAACAACCTCAGTAGTCTGTCTTACATGGAAATGTGTTGCCTAATTAGGGCACATGGTAACTGTACTGTCAGCCATTACATACAAGGAAAAACTGACCAGAAACAGTAGTTGGGTTCTAGTGCTGTAATGTACTGATGTTGGATGTCATTTAAACAAAAAATCCACCTGTAAAAGCGAGGAAGACACAGTGCAGATAGTTTCAACCTGAACGGGTCTGAAAGTGAGCAGAGACATAGAAAGACACATTAACTGAAAGCAAATGACTTGCTGTAGCAGGTGTTTTCTCAAGGATCTCTTTCTACTTAGCTCCACTTGCTGGCCTGTCTCCCGGGCCCTTCCTCAGCATGCTTTCTCAGAGGGACATCATTACTACAGTGATGAGTGCGGCCTTCTTTTGTCCAGACCTAGTGACTGGTATAAAGAGAGCTATGTTTTTTTGTTTCAACACTTCAGACTCCTTTTCCCTCCTACTCTCAGACTGTTTTCAGAGCTGTGTGGAAAAACTCCTTGTGGCCTGTAATATGACTTTTAGTCAGGAGTGACTTCAGGTAGCCACCGATTGCTGAAAGCCATCCAGATGGACATCCCCCTGGCAGCTTCTCCTGTCCCTTCTTGGTCACCTCACTGATAATGGTGCAGCTTACAGTGTATCACATGTGGTTTGAGCACTTGATTTCAATCACAGGACTGAAAGAGCCCTGATCCTGTCTCCTGTCAACAGCTAACACTGGTTTGTTGGTTTGCTTAACTGTTACCACCATATTTCCCTGTCAAATAGTCACAGTTACCTAATTCAAACCTTAATCAAAAAGATGAAAGATGATCATGGTCACATTAGTCATTTTGAAGTCACAATTAAATGTTTTCCCATGTTCAGACTCTTCCACCATTTCTAATATCAAATCACTGATCTTGTAAGCAGCAGAGAATGAAGTCCATGCCACAGCCAGCTACTTTGTGTGTTTTCATGTATGATTTGTATTGTTTCTTTCAAAATATGCTGCATACAATCCCTTCTGAAGCTATTGAAACAGCAAAACTAATTGGTTTGTTTTTGCTCTGCACTGAAGCCATTTGCATGCATGAACAGAAAGACAGTGTAGAAAATCCTGCAATGGCTTCAGGAGGGATTCAGGCTCAGTGTAGTTCAGAGTTGTGTTCCTAGAGTTAAACAGTTATTTTTGCTGTCTGAGGCATGGTTTGGGAGTAAACTTGTCCCTGACATGTCAGTGTTAATGAACTGGATGGGGAAACCATTGTTTTGCCTGTTGCACTGTATTTGTGGGGTTCCAGCTGAGAAAGGAGGCCGTGCTGCTATGTTTAGAGGCAGGCCAGACAGCCTGGGACAGAGATGACAAATGAGGACAGGGCCTGGCTAGACAGGCTGGCTACTTAGCTCACATGGTGGTTGCCTAATAGGCTGGATACATGGCTTGATGGCTAGCTGGATCACATGATTGACATGACATCATTGGCTTGTTGTTCAGTTTGTTGACTTTTCAGTGGGTGATGGCCCATTACCATTTATTAGTGAGCTGACTGGCTCGTGAGTAACTGATAAGCTGCCTGACTTACTGGGATGGTTGGGTGGCTCATTGACTGGGTAGGTGCCTAGTTGGCACGTCGGCTGACCGATGGCAGTCTAAGCCCTTTGTGACATCGCTGGCAAGCAGCCTGACCTGCAGTATGTCACGCTCAGAATGAGGTCAGCACCATTCAGCCACTCAACCAAGTACAAGTCTGTGACATCACAGCTCCAGCACTGCGAGGGGATCATCTCTCTCTCTCTTACTCTCTAATCAGGAGTGGGCCAGTTGCCAAGTATTCACAGGCTCTTCTGACCTCAGTAGTGCAATTGATTGACAGTTCATTTCATCCAAGAATATACAACCTTACGATATCAAGACTCAAGAGATAAACTAAAACTAACCATTATTTGTTGAAGCTCAGAGTTGTGCCTATTTTATTTTAATCCTACAACAGATCTACAGTACTTCCTAACGTTCACTGTCACTGTGTATATGATACACTGAAAACTGCTGGTGATCTCTGCAGTTCTCAAGGTTTACATGCAGAAACATGTTTAAAGAAATATGCATATCTATTGTTTCTTAGCTTTAACAGTCATAGTGAACCTGCAAGTATGTTTAATCTAATGGAATAACTGTCAAGGACAATAGAGGAGTTACGTTTGACTGATATTTCAAAGGGGTTTGAAATATTTCCATATCTACATTTGCACAGGAGTGAAGGCCACATGAATGCTCTGTGTATGTTCATGGGGCCTGTGAGGGAGATAATCTATCAGCAGCGAGGACAGTGAGCAGCTGGGATTATGTGTTTTCTGTTGCTGTGTCTTACTGGATTATATGGTCGTGCATCTGTGTGTGTTATTCTTTCTGTGTTTGTTAGTAATGCCATGTCAGCTGCGAGCACAAAGAGAAGCACAGACATCTTTTTAGGAATGACCCAGTGACCCCTGGGTCAGCCAAGAAGCATCTGTGTTGTTAAGTAAAGCCTATAATGCAGACAGACTGGCAGTTAGCCTAATCAGTGTGGAAGGCTAACATAGCTCCTTGGTTTGGCACCAGAAACCAAGTCACGCTGGTGGCAAATTGTTTAGTTCTTTGGGAGAAGGTAATATCAGTGCTGTTACTGGAATAATATACCTCGATGTAGAAGATGAGCGTGGAAATATGCTATATTTATATCTTTGTCAACAAATCCTATGAAACCAAAACCAGTAACGTGTCTGACTTTGTCTCTCAGCACTTCCTGTCTTCACTGACTCGTCGTCTCTGGTTCCTAGCCTCAGGCTTCAGTGTTTGTTTATGGTAATTAAGGTTACGCATTGCAACCGTGTGGTTCAGTGTATGTAGCTCTCAGGAACAATTTGTGCCAATTTGGTAATCACACCAACCTGTGTAACAGGTACTAGCATGCAGGGTCATTGTTTAGCCTCCTTTATGCTTCCACAAGAGAAACCAAATTGATGCAACCATTCCTTCTCAGAATACTTATAATATTCTTTTAAAGGAAGGAAAAAAAATCACATTTCAATTCATGTGCAGATTATTTTATAGATCAATCAGTTTGTAAAGCACAAACTTCCATTAGTTGTGTTGTTTTTAAAAGCAACAGTTCCAACCTCAAAATACTGAACATACGATAAAGCTAATTCTTACATTTGAGAACCTGCAGTCAGGGAATTGTTTGCTTGAGAAATGATTTTCTCAGTTGCTTAGCAGTTACTTAGAGTTAGCAGTTACTGTATGCTCTGTGTCTGTGAATGAACTGAACAGCATCTGATGTTTGAAGCCCTCTTCTACAAACTATTATTGTTGTATTCACATTTAAAGTGTCTCTTAACCTCGCTCTTCGTTGTTCATAAGCCTCGACTCCTTCAGTTTAGATTTAAAGTAGAGACACAGGAAGGACATGAATCAGGAGACGGAAAGTACAGTTTGGCTTTGTGACTTTTTTAATGTGATGATAAAAACAGACTGGTAACTTGTTACCTGTGTGAAGGGAGTTCTGTTTTGGCTCCTTTTAGTCCTTCTTTCAGCCGATATCTCTGAAACAATGGACTTTCAATACAAAGACAAGCATTTGGGCACAGAATACTTATTTTACTCACAACAGTGAGAGTAAATACCACACTTACAGTCTCTACATGTTTTGAAGGGGCAGTTGCTAAGAAGACGCTAAATGAGACTACAAAGGTGATCAGGAGCATTAAACGTCACTACTCCCACTATACTTTTTGGATTGACAGCGCAGACACTTAAGTGCAGTTGTTGCTGTTACTTTTTCACTTTTTCCTTAATAAATGACATCATCATTTAGAAACTTCATTTTGTATTTACTCTGGTTATCTGTTGCACTCTGTGTAATATTAAAATTAGTTTGATGATCTGAATCATTTAATTGTGACAAATGCAAAAACATAAAAAGCAAATAATTTTTCACAGCACTGTAAAATGTTAATTGTAATTAACTTTGAGTTGTCAGAACTTCAGTTATATATGCTCTTTTATAAAAATGAATTTGGGAAAAGTCTAACTGGCACGCAGCAGAATGTGCACAATGTTTTCTGTCATGAGTATCAGTAACAGGAGTTTCTCTTTTCTTTATAAAGGTATGCAAAAATTGAGATCAGCGCATCCAAGCCTATCATTCCATTCAGAGAAACGGTGGTGCGTCCTCCAAAAGTGGATATGGTGAACGAAGAGCTGGGCAAGCAGCAGAAAATAGCAATCATTCACCAGGTGAGTCAGCTCCATAGCCACTCAACTGTAGTCTTCTTCAGGGGTTCCCCAGTCCTCAGCGATCCCTGCCCTGCTTGCTCTCCTCTGCTGATTACCTGGATCAGATATGTTCAGTCAGTCAGAAGCAGAACTTTCTGTATTTAGTTTCTGCTAGCTCTTAACTGGCCCAGCAAATGACACCCAGGGGAAGTTATTGTGTCAAACTGAGATGTTTCCCATTACAGGGAGGAGTAATTAGGAGAAGTGGACAATTAGAATGAGCAGCGGCTCAAGGATCAGATTTGCTGGATCTACCAAATAGACTCATACAAACACTGTCATCAGAAGTATTGTTTTGTTTTTGTGTTCAGACATTGCGGTGTATATCTATCTGTTGCTAGGTGAAAGAAGAGGCTTCTCAGGGTCGTTCATCTGACACGCTCCATGTGGACCCCAGTGGTCTGGTCACCCTCACCACTCCCAACAGACTAGGCACTGTCAGCGTCCGGGCGATCCCTCTGCCACAGGGTAAGACTCTAAAAGCTCTGTACACTTTATACAGTCTGTAAAATCCATGCAAATATTAAGATCTTTATTTTGTCATTACTGGTTTCAATTCAATTCAGTTTTATTTATATAGTGCAAAATCACAAAAGAATCATCTTGAGGCACTTTACAGTTAGATTAGAATATATAATCATACAGTGCGAAAACCCAACAATCCCCTCTGAGCAAACACTGGGTGAGAGTGGAGAGAAAAAAACTCCCTTTAATGAAAGAAACCTCCAGCAGAACCAGGCTCAGGGTGGGTGGCCATCCGCCTCGACCGGTTGGTGTGAGTGGACAGTAGAGAGTGAAAGAGAGCAGACAAAATTGTAACAGCAAAACATAACACAATACAGCAGCTTCCTCATGGAGCCAGACTTCAGAACTTGGGTCACAGTTCCATCTCTGATGGTGAGGACCAGGAAAAAGGATAGAAGGCAAGAAAGAAAAAGGAGGGAGATGCACACAGCCTGTATGCTTATGTGCTTGGGAGAGAAAACAAAGGGTTAAAATGATGTAACTGAACAAACTAAATGTAAATAAACATGATCTTGTCGACAGGTCTAATTAAGGTCTAAGTCTACAATAAATACTTGTTAAGCAATAATTGAGACTGAAGACCATCCCACCGACCAAGGACCAATAAACAGACAGGGACAGACAGGTCAGAATACAGCTACTAATTAAATGGCATATAAATAAGTTTTAAGTTTAGATATAAAAACATCGACAGATAAATAAGTTTTAAGTTTAGATTTAAAAACATCGAGGTAGAATATATGGTATAAGGTCAAATTTCCTGGTTTTGGTTAAAATTCTAGCAGCAGCATTCTGGACTGTTTGAAGACTTTTAATACTGGTTTGGTTCATACCTGAGAACAGCACATCACAATAATCAAGTCTGGATGACACAAAGGCATGAATTAAAGTTTCTGCATCTGTCATTGACAGAGAAGGCCAAATTTTAGCTATGTTATGTAGATGAAAGAAAGCACTCTTAGTAATCTCTTTAATGTGATGTTCAAAAGAGAGAACCGGATCAAATGTGACACCAAGATTTTTGGCGGTAGAGTTCTGAGAAATCACACAGCTGTCAAGAGTTAAGGTGAGCTGATCAAACATGAGACGCTATCGAAGCGTGTCGAGAGCTGTTTTTTTAATCAGAGTTTAAGAGCAGAAAATTGTGTGATATCCAGCTTTTGAGAGCAGACAAACAGGACTCTAGTTTATTAACCTCCGACAGGTCATCAGCCTTTATGGGAACATACAGCTGTGTATCATCCGCATAACAGTGAAAGTTAATTCCGTGACTGCATATAATTTGACCTATGGGTGATACACAAAGAGAGAAGAGAAGACAGCCGAGAACTGAGCCCTGAGGTACTCCGTATTTCACATGAGCAAATGTTGATGTGGTGTTGTTGGTGTGGTGTAATAAACAAATTGTTTTCTTTCAGACAAGTAGGATTTTAACCAAGCAAGCGCTAATCCGGAGCCTCACAATGTCGCCACTTTTCTCTCTCTCATCTTCTCTCTCCTTCATATGTTTCTCTGACGCTCACTGCCGTTATTTATTTCCGCGTCTCTGTTCAGTGAAGGCCCCCCCTACTCTGCCTGTCATTGGCTGATTCTCACACTCACCTGGACCAATATCAGTCCTCAAGCTTAAACCCAACCAATCTGAAACAAACAAAGGCAACGACTACTGGCCAATCAGAGACAGGTAGGATGAGCCTTTAGCTGAGTAGCGGTGTAGAAACACCGTCAGAAAAGAGTCGCAGGTCAAAATATAATCTCCACCAAAACTGACTAAAACTTAATGACAAGTTGGGCCCGGCTCTGGATCCGGACAGGACAGAGTCTGGTTCCGGATCCGGACCGCATTCCGCCAGTTGGTGACCCCTGATCTATGGTGTCAAAAGCTGTGCTAAGATCTAGTAAGAGAAAGAAAGATGTGGAATTTGAATCTGTGTGTAGTAATAAATCATTTCCCACCTTGGTAAGTGCTGTTTCGGTCGAATGAAAAGACTTGAAAGCAGACAGAATCAAACCAGTTAATAATCAGTGGAATTCAGTTTTCCTTCAATAAATAGTCCCGTCTCTTTCCTTTGTGTGTGTGATGAATCTCCACTTTGGTAGCATACACCCTATTCTAGCAAATCAAGAAGTCATATAAACCGAGCAAACACAGTTTACCTTGTGTTAGGATAGAAAATCAGATGACAGACCAAACAGGTTAAGGCTCACTATTGTAAAATCTTAGTAAAGTCAGATGTGATTTACGAAACCACATTTTCTTGTACAATGGAAACTGTAGCTACAGAGATATGAACTGTCTCATTTTAAAGTCAACATTCTGTGAAGCCATGTCAGATAATGTTGTGTTTCCTGGCAGAGGTGACGTGTCTGTTGGATAGTAGCTCAGAGCTAATTCGAAGTCTGGAGCAGGTAAACTTGTCCATGAGGGAAGGGAAGAGTCTGGACATCAGCATCAGGACCCTGGAGGACATCGCTAGACTCAAAGCCCAGCTGGAGAGTCTGCTGCAGGGGAGAAAGTGGAGGAATGCTGTGGAGCGTATCTGGGCCTTTGGTCCTCGCAGGTGTGATCACAACCTTAATGGGTGGGGGTCACATGGAACATATATACACTGAGTTACTATCCCTGTGTTTCAGTGGACACAAGAAACACTGTCAGCAGAAACACAACAAGGGAATTTCTCTCAAAAATCATAAATCCACCAAAGATCCAAATGCTGTATATGATATATTCTCTAAAAAATCATTTTAAAATCAAAGGCCCATAAAAATTAAATTGTCCACTGTGTAGCAGCAGCAACTGTCTGCTTTCAGTGACTCTGACAAACCCACTGCAGACTAAGCATAAGACAGCAGCAGACACAGCTGATCATTTAGCAGTTACAGTACATTAAAGAGCTAAATAAAACATTTGAGTTTGGCCTTGAAGTGAACACAAACTTGACTTCAGATGAATGCTAATGTTGCTCTCTTCAATAAGAAAGTGTTTATAAAGTAAGGTTTTATGTTCCTCGGGTGTGTATGAAGACATGATGTGTAGTACCTTGTAAATTGTTGTTCACCATTTAACTGTTGTTTTTCATTTTTTTTCAGGTATGGTCCTAACATTTTACTGAACAGTATAGAAGGCTACCAGCGGCCCTCAGTGTGGCAGTGTCTGTGTAGGGTGGACCAGGCTGGAGCTCAGGCTGCTGGTTTAAGAGATTTTGACAACAGTATTGTCAGTGGCTTCCAGCTCGCCACTCTGTCGGGGCCCATGTGTGAGGAGCCCCTAATGGGAGTTTGCTTCTCTGTGGAGAGGTGGGACATCCAGTCCCAAGCCCTTCCACAAAACCAGGACTCCGTAGAGCAGAACACTACATCCTATGATGACTTATCACAAGGCAAAGAGGATGGAAGTGTTGAGGCATCCAAACAGGTGGACAACACAGCAGTAGGGCCGAGCCTGGCCAGACGCAGGCCAGAGACCTCTTCCACAGACTGCTACGGGCCGGTCTCTGGCCAGCTGATCGCTGCCATGAAGGAGGCCTGTCGTCAGGCCTTCCAGGCTCAGCCCCAGAGACTCATGGCTGCCATGTATACATGTGAGATCATGGCCACTGCAGAGGTGCTGGGTAAGAAAGCAAAAGGACAACACAACACAGTATTTCTCAAAAACTGAGCACCTTAATCTATAACCAGTACCAGTTCCACAGACACCACGCTGCTGTTCAGGAAAAAGATTTCACAGTCATTTCAGCAAGAGAACAACAGAGCCTGCAGAGAGTAGTACTGACTAATGCTCCACAACACTCCTTAAACTGTTGTCCTCTGAAAGTCATTTTGATAAACTTGAAGTTCTGTACACTGTGTTAGTAGACCATCTCTCCAGACTTGTTAGTAGCCACAGCAGCTCGTTACACAGAGAATAGCTTTGTCAGCTGAATCAGAGCAGGCCAATTTAGTGGGCTGGTAACTGAAAAATACCCAAAATCTCTTGACTCCTGGCTCCTCGCTCTGTCTGGCTGTTTTGGAAGCACCAATACCTCTGCTGATGCTGTCTCTAACCTGTGTCCAATTAAATTAACTTTAATACGCCATGAGGGTTTCCGTCTTTGGTTTGGGATCATTGCAAAAGTTTTTTTTGAAATTTGTATTTTTTAGATTTAACTCTTTCATGTGTAAATGATTGAGAAGCTGCAGCCTGTTTCAGCCTGCAGCAGTATTAATGCATCTCTAGGTACACACACCAGAGACTCCTGAGTGCATCATATACTATATCTGATACTTGATGTGACTGCAAGTGTGAAATTAGACATTTCAATAGACAATAAAAGTCATTGATTGGTCATTCAGATCACAATTGACTAGCTTCCTTAATAGAACAGTGTGATAGTGTATTGTCTAAAAAAACAATTACTTTTCTATTTACACTGTTGAGGCTTTACTGAAGCAGTCAGAGTACATCCGGAAAGAGGTGATTCCACGAGGCTTTACTGAACACCAGGCTGCATTGGTAGCAGCCTTCAGTTTGTCTGCATTGCAAAATGTTTCCCTCACATCTTGGTCAGAATAAAAAACCATTAGGTGTTTATGTTATAGAAAATGGGGAGTTAAATCTGAATCACTGCTGCACACAGTAGGTGTGTCCTCAGCCCGTGTCTCTTCCTGTATCAGGCCGTGTTTATGGTGTACTGGGGAAGCGAGAGGGCCGCGTCCTCCAAGAAGAGATGAAGGAAGGAACGGACATGTTTATCATCAAGGCCGTTCTGCCCGTGGCTGAGAGTTTCGGATTTGCCGACGAGATCCGAAAGAGGACCAGTGGTTTAGCAAGTCCACAGCTGGTTTTCAGCCACTGGGAGGTGAGTGTTGTTACTGAAGTATAATACATGACTGTAGTAAATCCTGTCTGCTTTAGAATACTCTAAACAACTACACTTAAGGAGTCCTTTTTTCAAACTTTATTTTTATTAATTTTACACCTATTCAATTCCTGACTCAACCATATGTTTTTTTCTTGGCATTAATAGTATCAGCAATAAATATCTGTCATGTTTTTGAATTTCCCAAATGGATTACACTCAATTTGAAATCAGTCTCTGAATCTTTACCACATTTATCCAGTAGGTGGAAATCTTAGGACACTCCCAAAAGATATGAAAATGGCCAGCAGACACATTATCACACTTTCTCCAGCAGGGAGCATGTTGAGGTTTGCACAGTGTCCAGTATGGTCTTCAAAGTCTCTGGCATCGGTCGGTTGTTTCTCATTTGTTCTGAAGTATTGTTTTAAATATCTTTTTGTGTTGTTTCTCCCTTCACGCTACAATACAAATTTTTAAATTTGTGTAACTGACTTTACATTACTTCCATACTGGAAGTCCTCTCAGGAACCATTTAACATGATATTTAACATCTAATCAGTATCTGGCCGTCAATCATTTCAACTCACAATCGTTTACAACAACACTGCTGTGTCTGCTGAGGATCCAGGTCCAGACTTTTCCTTTTCACATAGTTTTATTTGAGTACATTATAGAGGCCTAAATAAGATATCCAGATGCAGACAGCATGTTACCAGATGGAGGTTCAGTCCAGGCCTCATAACAGTCAATTTCCTGGGGAGAATTTTTAGAAGAACTCCAATACATGTCTTGCTGCATCAGCATTTTTCCTCTTCAGGGGCTTAATATTCTCAGTTTCTGCTTTGTTGTTGTCATCTTGGATAATGTTGATTTGCTCACTTTCCTACAAGAAATTTAGAAAGTTTGAAACAGGACACTGACAGATTCATCATAAAAGTATAAAATAGGAAGCTTGTAGACTGCAGGTCCAGTGTGATGACAGCAGAGGAGCTCATCACATGTGCTGTGCTGGCATCCTCAGTTTGTAGTTGTTTACATTTTACAATCCCGTTCTATTAGAAGAATGTGAAATCAGTTATAAGTACTTATCTCCAGTTTGTAAGCAAATGTAGTTATGTTTATTCCCCAGGGACAGTAGATAATAATATGTGGTAAGTGTAAGTCATCCTGACCGATATCAATATCCGTTTCATGTTTGTATAATAAGATTTGTCTGAGGTATGACTCAGTTTTACCTCAGACCGAATCTGCCTCACGTCTCCCCCCTCCAACTCTTCTGTGTCCCCTTGGAGAGGCTTGATGATGTCCTGCTGAATGTCCATGCTCTGTTGCAGACTATATCCTGATTTTTCCATGGTGTAAATTCTCTCTGTAACTGCTGCGTAAGGATACTGATTCACCAGTAACTGGACCCTCCATATACAAGTGTATTTATACTGCAACCACTCTGTAAATACACTTGATCTCATCTAACTGTACCAGTGATTTTTAAAGTTAATTACTGTAAATTATTACTTTGTACAGATTAGTTTTGACTTTCACATTAAATAGTATTTTTGGTATTTTTAATTTAGGTCTGTAATCATGCAAGAACCAATACTTGCTGAAGTTGTTGCACATGTACACACACGTGAACATACACAAACACACTTGGAGTGTGACTGAGCTCATTATGTGGGGCTGTGGGTCAATGAGGTTGTCTGGTTAATGAGACGCTTCCCTCAAGGGAGTTAGAAATCAAAGCCGCGTTAGACAACGTGTGCATTAGACCGTTATATCTGCTGCTTGGCTGGCTCGAGTCGCAGTACACACGCGCATGCACACACACACACACACAGTCCTGCAGGCCATATGGACATTGTCAGCTGGGGTGATGGGTCAAGTTGTCTGTTAGGAGAGAGACATGATTCTCCACTGTTGTTTCACAGTTTCCATTTTAAATCCTGCTTGTGCTGGTGTTATTAAAGAGAGTTAGGCTACAGTGCAGAACAACTTTTTTTGAACCTGATTCCAGTGAGAGTTCTTTAATATCTGTAGCTGACATATCAGAGTCTGATCCCATACTTAGTATTTACTAGTGGTGTGTATCTGTCCACTCAGACGATTTCTTACACATTTTTAAACATGCCAATTTGATACAGCTGCTACTCGATTTTAATTTAGCTTCCTTTCAAACTCCACATAATTTAAATTGTTTGTTTTCTGGAGTGGTGGAACTTAGAACATTCACTCAAGTACTATACTTAACTCAAAGTACTGTGTTTGGAGTATTTCCATTTCACTCCACAAATCAGAGGGAAATATTTTACTTTTTACATCACTACATGTATTTGAGAGCTTTACTTTGCAGATGCACATTCTTAATAGGAAATTCCACCATGATAATGATGCCATGGACGTGGTGTTCCATCTCTCCTGCCCCTTTTATCTACACACTTTTTATGACAAAAATATTGAAATAATTCCCAAACAAAACACACTTGCAATGTTGGAAGAAAATAATTTGTACATGCAGTTACTTCTAGTACCATTCTAGTAAACTTGGGGTATCAGGTCTGTTGGGTTTAAGAGGTTAATGTGACACGTTTTCCCTGCATGCAGTACACAGATAATCCTCTAGGGGGCAGAGGGTGTGTATTACATTGTATACATCTGGTTTTTCGGGAAAGTATTGATCATGTTGATGATTTAGAGGTCTCAGAAACTTGAAGTGCATTCCAGACAGAAGCAGCCGTAGCAGGAGAAGTAAAGCAGAGTATTTTCTTAAAGTGCCACTCTGCAGTTGTGGAGTCCATCAATGCAGCCTTTGTGCGTGAGAGAAAGAGGGCTTGTTTGAAAACTCCAACTGTGGACATAGAATATTTTAAGCCTAGCCATTCTCCACTTCTCTGCTTTCTCCTTATCTGATATCATTGCCCTTACCTCACACTGTGTGAAACATTCCTCCACTCTCACTTTGGGTGTGTTTGTTTAGGTTCTGTCTCCTAAATACAGTAGCAAGTGGGGTTGGTGCCTTTTTCCAGTTTTTTTTTTTTTCTTTAATTGGACCAATTGTCCAAGTGCTCAGTAATGAAGAAGTTCTACATGGTAAGAAACACTTTTACTCTGTGACACCATCGTTCTTTGTGCTGTAAATTCTCCCTGCCACTGATTTCTTCCAGATGAAGTCATGTCTAATTTATAAAAGTTCATCAGCCACTGCACCTTCACCAATTCTGTTCATCCTCTGCATGCTCCCCCCAGTGTAATCATACACTGGTCTTTGCTTCTGCTACTAACACAGACATCCTCCAGTCCTTCAATACTGAAGCTGAGTCACCGAAACAAAACCATGGAGCAAATCAGCTTCCTCAAACAAAACTGTGACGAGTCTGATATAATAATCACTGGTGCCGGATCCCTCCCCAAAACCACACACACAACACCGCATCACAGTTGACAGCTCCACTCTGTCTCCCTCCTCACACATCCGCAGTCTTGGAGTGATTTTCAACAGCAACCTATCATTTGAACACCACATAAATCTCATTACAAAAACAGCATTTTCCACTTGAAAAACGTGTCTCAGCTCATTCCTTTCATTTTCTGCTTTCAGTACATCCAGACGTGATTGCTGGGTCATTCAGAGAAACCTTACTAATGCATATCCAGTGTGATGTGATCAGGGACACAATCCACAGTCTCCACTCCACCCAGAAGCACATTGTAACGTTCTGTATTCTGAAGTTAATGAGGCTTCATCAGTCTGACTCTGACTTCTCTTCTGCACCACCACGAGGCTGACATTTGTGGTTTTGAGAGAAATATCTCAACAGCTATCTGGATGGAAGTTTGGCATACATATTTCCCCCCAGGAGGAATTCTAGTAATTGCACTGACTTCTCCTCTAGTGGCATCAGGTCAAATTGTAAATTTGTTTAAACACTTTGGTTCATGACCAAAAAACAGTGAAACATTCTCTCTGGCCTCTCATGAAGCTGCAGGTCACAGTGTTTGTTGTGCTGAGTGTGTAATTTACATCCTCTGCCTACAATTTAGACAGTTGTTTTCCAACTGGATACAGGGGAAAGTAGTTCATTTCTTCTTGTACTTTGCTTCTATACTACAGGACAGATTTGTAATGCAAACAGGGTCTATAGGTGCTCTACAGGCAGCTCTCAGTGGTTTTGCAGTTATTGTTTGAGTCTAAAGGGCTGTTCTCACATACAGACCCCAAAAACATGCAGAACACCAGGCTGCTGTTCACTGAATGAGACCTGCTGAACGAGGTCTTCACTGGTCCTCTGGATTGATTGGGGCTGATGTGTATGTGTGAACAGCTCTTTAGTCATGTTCAAGTGAACACATTCAGTAACAGACACAGCACTGCCACAATCGAACACGTTAACAAGTTCTTTAGCGTCTCCTCCTCCTCGTACACAATGAACAGTATCAGATCCAGACATTAGTCATAACTATTAAGATATTAGTTCTATCTGTAGAACTACTAACAGTTGTGTGTGGAGCACCTTTGGCCCCTTTGTATGAGCAACTTTGCACATACCTCACAGTGCCACCCCACCCTCCAGCCCCCTAAGGTTTTCAGCCATTGTCTTTTCCTCATTAAAAGTTGTCCGTCACATTTCATTTATGTGCAGACGCTTCCTCACAAAGAGGAGTTCAACCCAACCTCCTTCACCCACCCGCTCCCCATGCCTTCTTAGCTTCAGGACTCGCACGCTCCTCAGTGCTGATGTCAGCATTCCTCCTGACAGCGATTTGATGTGGCCAGGATATTGGATTACCATATGAATGATGGCAGAGGTGGGGGGAGCAGACCCTGAGCGCTGTATTGTTGTGTAACTGGTGGGCCAGTGGCTCCTGTGGGGACGTTTACATTAGATTTCCATCAGAATGGAGCTTTTGTTCAGCAGCAGACCGGAGGATTGTGTGAATAAGTCTTGTATTGATCAGCCAAAGCATCTGTCTGACACTACTGTGTGTATGCATGTGTACTCGCTTGTGCATGACTGTGGCACTTGATTTCAGCTTATCATAGATATATCTGTCTGATCTTTAGGTATATGCTGCAGACGTTTACGTATAAATCTCAAATAACAATGTAAAACATATCTGTATCAATAAGGCTTGTTGAATGAGACATTTTCTAACATCGCAACTCCTTGGATTTGTTTTATTTATATATATATATATATATACATACATATACACACATATATGTTACAATTGATTTTTTGACCATCTTTTCATGCAGCACTCGATACAATGATTAATTATTGATAAGATCCTTTTGGGGACATTGTTGTTAGACTGCTACATGTCAGCGCTACTACCGTCTTTCAGTGTCTTGTTCATCTCACACACGCTGCCACTGATCACAAGTCATGAGTACCTAAAGGACTGACGCCTGAACAGGGACTTGAACCCTGGACCCTCAGATTAAAAGTCTGATGCTCTACTGACTGAGCTATATGGGCTCTTACTCACAAAATGGGTCAGCATGGTCACTGTGACTAGTCTGCAGTTACACAGCGTCACACAGCTCTGTTGTTACATACAGCGCACTAACATGGCAGCAGAACTTTCATGATGGTACCAACATTAACTGAGTCAGCCACGCAGTCAAGCACTTGACTGTTGCATGGCACCCCCTCCCTCGTTATCCCCCGCTACAGAATCCCATTGTTCTCCAGCATATGCCGCTCACGTGTGGTGTGCGTGTCGTCTCCTGTAGTGCAGCCGCCGTTGTAGCCCACTCTGTACCATCTGTCCTTGTGTAACTAGAGCCAGGTGCAGGACTCTGCCGTCTCTGCTGCTGCTGTAATTGTTC
>JAUBNQ010000017.1:28518257-28534092 GCA_032353495.1 Ctenopoma kingsleyae | reverse complement strand
AGTTCATTACAACCTTTCTTTAACATTGGGTAAGTTATTGGCTTTCAATAATTAAAAACACAAAGCAAAAAAAACAATTGAAACAGAATGAAATAAAAGTCAACAAATTATATACAATCTAATGAGAAACTTTCACATCAGTGGGTTGGTAATTGTGTGGTCATGCGGTTTTTTGAAAAACAATAAAGAAGATAAGAAAATAATCAACAATAAACAATAAACAAATAAAGATGAATTAATTGACACAGGTGACTCCATCTTTGTTCAACAAGTATGAAATGCATAGAAATAAATGCAAGGAATGCATATAAACGGTGGTAGTTAACTACTATATATGCTACTAACTCACTGCTACCCTCACTAAGCTACCACAGTACCTGTCATATGCTGTTTCCAGTGACCACTGTGGCTCAGATGGTAAGGCAGTTGTCTACAAACCCCAGGGCTTGTAGACCCCCCCCCCCCCTTCGATACTCGTTCCGCATGTTCTCCCCATGTCTTTGTGTTTCTCTTCAGGTACTCTGGCATCCTCCCACCATCCAAGACATGCTAGGTTAAATGGTGACTCTAAACTGACAACTAGTTGTGAGTATTTGTGTGTTTCTATATGTCAGCCCTGTGATAGACTAGTGACCTGTTCAGGATGTATCCCATCTCACCAATGACAGCACCTCTGAAATCCCTATGTGACCCCCAAACAGACCCCCCCCCCGCCCTTAATAGCTATAGAATTAGATGAAATAAGTGATTTTCAATCTGAGGCCAGTATCAACAACACTCTGTGTCACTAAATTCACCAATCCATCACTGAGTAGAATATGAAAATGAAACACTGTAATTTGCAAATAGACAACCCATCTCAAAGGAGATGTGAGTTGCCCAGAAAAATATCTCTTTGAACCGTGGCTGCTTTCTTTAAAAGGTATATTTTCCTTTTACTCCCTGCTCCATTCATAAGTTTTGGCCACAGAGTTCTGCTGAGCCAGGAGGAGACCTGATGGAATGTTTTATTTTCTTCTCCGCGGGCCTTCACTGTTTATACACCGGCCTTGTATATTCATTTGGCAGAGGTATTGGCAACGAAGAGAGACGGGGTTTCCCCCTGGGCTGCCTGGCTACCAGCGAGCAATCTGAGAGAGAAGAGAGTGTGGAGGGTTCGTCTAGGGGCTCTGCTGAGTCTGATAGAAGGCTCTGATTAGGCTGTGAAAATTAGTGCTGCTCTCTGGAACATTTTGCTCCTTCTCATGTGAAAACCTCATATCTATATCAGTTTGGACTTCATTGGTGGCTTGCTGCTCTCTTCACGATTCTAACACAGCCTCATACTGCAGTTATTCTATATACAGTACATATCTCGTGTATTATTTTATGAGATGCATCACGTATAGTCTACACATTCTAACCAGGCATTACGTACGGTTAAGGTAAGTTTAGGCAATTAGAACATAAACTGGTTAAATCATTATCAAAACCAATCATAAAGATCGGTAAAGACGAAGACTGTGATGGTCTCTCATTTCAAAATCATACATTTTGATGACATCATTGAGTGCACCTGCTTCCTATGTTCCAATGTCTCACTACTTCCTCTCTCTCCTGAGAGGTGACAGTCTTTATTCACAACACCACAAGAGGTCGCATGTCAAGCTGATGTAAACATATAGTAGGCTGTTGGAAATACAAGACATCAGCTTCTATTTTATTTTATTGGCATTTTCGAAAGGTTTCATGTGACCAAAGGGTCAGAGAATCTTTCTGTCCAGAGAAGAAATACCGTCCTGTTCATCTTAATTAAAAACATGACGTATGACTATAAACCGCCAAAATGTAGAACTGTGGGTTTTTCGCATGATACCATGAGCTCTCATATTCAGCTATTAACTGCAGGAGAGGAAGGGTGGCAAAACAAAGAGCTGGGTTGTGGCTGCTGTCGAGTGGAAGGAGGAGGAGGGGATGATGGGATGAAGGAGGAGGAAGAGGGTGAGCTGCGTGTTGTGGTGCATTGTGGGTCGGCGGCTCCAGCTGCCCTGCTGCTGTGCTGCTTGGCTCAGCCCAGCAGTCTGGCAGGCAGCCAATCACAGCGCAGGGAAGCAGTGCCACATCAGTTCAGTGTGTCAGAGCAAAGAGGGGAGGGAGGAGATACAGAGATGTGAGGAAGACGAGAGGAGGGAGCAAGGAGGAAGGCATGGAAGAAGCAGACTGGGAGAGATGGATGAGAGAAGGACATGGAACATGAAGGGAGGCAGAAGGAGAAATGGGAGGGAGAGGTGCTGCATCCATACCTGCAGATCCCAGAACATATCCTGTACCATGTGGATCACTTCAAACACTTTTAATTAGACAGTAGACGGGCAGTGAGCATGTGCTGTATGAGGAATAAAAACCTTTTACTTTCTAGTAGTAGAAAAGAATACAAATGCATACTCAGCTTTTGTTAAGCTTACCTCTCCTGCTGTCAACAAGAAAACTTTTCACTTCAACTGTCCACTTGTTTCATACGTGGAAGATTTATTTCAACATCTTTGTCTTCTTGTGAAGCTGTTACACATCCTGCTTTATTTTTCTCATATTTTCCATTTTGCTCAGTCAAATAAAACAAAGAAATTTGCCATCAGCTTTTGTAGCATGCACACATGCAGTGTATATGCATGCTGACAAGCCTATAAGATGTTTCTACCTGTGAATGATCACACTTAAAGGTTGTGTCATCACACACCTCTCCAGCATACTAACCAAGATTTATGACACAACGAGGATAACAGTGTACGCTTCAGACTGGGTCTCCCTGTCTTCGTGCCATTCACATGAACGGTAAGGGAAGTAGCTGTGAGAAGCACCTCCACACAACAGGATTAGACCTCATTAGTACTAAACCTTAATGCAGTTTTTGGAACTCACTGAAATGTATCCGTAACACTGAGGCTCAAGAACCAGTAATGGAAAGAAACAAAGTACTTTAACTCAACATACTACTTAAAGCTACAATATGCAGCTTTTGGGAATCAACCTAACTGTAGCAAAATCAATCCACACATATACAAATTTATGCTTTATACTGCTGTTTGGACATATTCACTCACATTTTGCTCTGTTTTGAAATCAATTACGTGATAAATTCTCCACTGTGGTCAGCAGCTTTGTCTATCTGCTGTTCAGTGTTGGGCAGGTAAATTACAGTGAGCTTATCGGCTTCAACTGCTGCTGGAAACAAGGTTAATGAGAGGAGTGTGCATGGTGAAAACCATAAACAAAGAGCTAAAAAGAGGCTAAACGGCTTTCAAATCCAAGATTAGCAAGAAAATATCAGTGCTGATGTAAGGTGTCCATTCTAGGCAGAATAACTGGAAATGAAGTTTGCAGTGTTAAAGCATATGTGTTGTTTGAATACTCTAGATGAACCTGCCAACAGTAATGTGATCTATAGCTAATGTCTACATGCATATGAGGTCAGGGTGTTAGAGTGGTGGAGCAGTGTGCAGACAGGCTGTTCTGTATCCTGTGACCTGCTGTTTACTATGACCCACTGTCTGTGTCTGCAGCCCTGCAGCCACAGTGCAGTGACTGGCAGAGCGATCACTAAGCCCTGTCTGTCTCCGCTGCTCTGTGGGTTAGAGCAGGCTAAGCTTTTCTTCCTCTCATTAAAAGGCATACGGGTAATCGGCTCTAAGCAGCTGGCTAACACCTAATACCAAACAACAAATATCAGCAATGATGCTGCAATCAACGTCCGTCTGGGTTTGAAAGAGCAGTGGGACATGCTGTGGCCCAGTGCAATACAAGATGTGAGGCTCTTACTTCAATTCCGTAGCACTTTATGTCATCAGGCCTTTGAAGCCTTGGAAGACATTTGCAATAGAACTGTAGAGAGACGGAAATGTAGATAAACTCAGCAGCAGGAGGTGCACTTTTGGTTTATTTCTCTATAAGAAAGTGAGTCGGGGATCCAGGAAAGAGGAGCTCACTGTGGAGAACTGGTTCTGCACAGGTTCTGTGATTTCTGGAATTTTGTCCATAAAACAGGGTCAGGTGCAGCTCCAACAGAATAACAGGGATTTCATTCAAATGTCTCAATAGCTTCAGTATTTGTCATAGTTACAGTATTTAATCATCTATTTCCATACTCCATGGATGGATCATATTTGTGATTGAAATTACAATAGAGATCAGTAAAGATTAAATATGACATGTAACATGTAACATTTTACAAGTTAACAAAACCATTATGACTATGTCCAGTTTAAGCCAATTGAATCTGTAATCGCATCTTTGTCCGATTTGGACAATAATAAGTTAACTTCCAGGTTTCAGCAGGTTCCAGAGGTCTCCCCAGCGTATCAGAACGTATCTGATGTTTTAAAGTAACACACAGCAACAGCTAAACTGACCATAGGGGTAAATTGTTTTCTTAACTCCTAGTTTCATGTGGTGAAAATTATTTTGTTTCTAAGGTAGTTGTTTTGGTTGTGGGGGTGGGGCCCTCAAGGGGTCAAAGGATAAATCTGGGTTGGAGGGGGGGGCTACTAAGAAAAAACTCATTCCAACAATTTACCCTTAATTGATTCAAATAAAAGATATGTAGAATTCACTCCTAGAACACTGATTTGTTACAGAAGTTATAAGCCAAGGTTTGTGAACCACTGTTCTGAATCATCTATTTTGTTGTCATTTATGAAACTGAAACTGTCTATACTGTCTACGAGCATCTTTTTCATACTGATTCTAGTACATTTACATTTTTGCATCAATATATATTTTATGTCAAGAGTGCAGAAACTAAAATTTGAACTGAATAGATAATTTAATAAAATATATGTTTCTAAGTCATTTTCCCACCGATTTCAAGACACATACACATTTTGTGAACCATTTCTTTTCTGGTAACACTAATTCTCTTCACAACTTCCTATTTGATCAAATGTGTACTGAGCGTTTTTTTGTTTGTAGTCTGGGATTTAAGAATGTATGTGACCCACTTTGCCCACGTAGTAGTGAATAGATTCAGGATGGCTGAATGGGTGGGGGGTGGTGATGGTGCTGAGGGGGGGCTGAGGTGTCAAATATTAACAAGATGGTCCCATCCCATCACCTCCTCCAGTTCCTGAGCAGTTCCTCATTAGCATTGCTATTGTGCTCCAGGAGTGAGGTGACAAAGCAAAGTGCTTCTGGTCTCAACGGGTTTGAATCGGCTTGAAATCCTCTTTGTGTTGCCCCCCACCAACACCACCACCACTACACACACACACACACACACACATACACAAAACCCCCTCCACCTCCACCATGCTCCTGCCTATCCCAGTCTGTGGCCATCAACAACCATCACCCTTCTTAAGGTTCTTAAGGTTTAGCTTCAGAATAGCACACTATGCTGAGCCATCATTGTGTGCAACCTGCCTGTAGCTGTTTTCACCGGGACCGCATTACTGGATCTGAGGGGGAAAAAGTAAAGAAGAAGAAAAACCTTTTGAAATAGCACATTATTAACTTCGGTGATATCACAGCAGCATTGCAACACTGTAAAATAAAAAATAAAATAACTGAATGTTATTTTATTGTGTTTATTCCTTTGTTTCTGTTATTCACAAAAATCCTCTCAATTCTTCATGAGCCAATAAATGTTTTTAAAGCCTTTATGTTCTGTGTTTACTACTCGTCTATGAGTATTTATTACACATTGGATTGAAGATTTTGTATCATTAACTTTGGACAAATTGATGATAAAATAATATATACAGTATATTTTAATAATCTGATCTTTAAAATATTGCTTTTTGTTGATATGGGACCTATCACAGGAGCAGGGAGTTGAACGTAAAAAGGGGAATCTTACAGTTTTTATTTGTGTATTTTTTTTATATAAAAACACATACAACACCGATCATTATCTCACTGGTACAAACTGTGGTTCATTTTATTTTCACCTTGACTGAAATACTTGCAACACAAAAGCTGCCTTTCTTAAAGTTGTTTAGCTTTTCCCCTGGTGCCTTGGGCCTGTACATGTAAAGACAGCACATTTCTGCACATAGTTATGTGTTGCGTGGGAAACTGATAAAATGTTGGAAATTTACAAATTCCACTTTTTCTTTTGATTCTCGGCCTTGTAGCTTTTTTAGAATGTAATGAGAAACATTTTCAAACAGATCGCGCCGTGCTGAAAAATTGGAGGTCTGATAATTGATAATATTTGTGCACAGTTAAGAGTTTTTTTTAGCATCAGTAATGTAAAACAATGGCTATGACCTCACAGGGTCAGTAAATGTTGAGAGGGGAACCTCTGAATAATTTGGGAAAGGGCAGGGGCTGAGGCATCAGAGTCACAGTGTCTGCATGTGGCTTTAAAACTCCACTGCTGTATGTGTAAAAAACAAACTGCCAGATAAAATTCATTGCACACACAGAGGTCTAACACTTTACCTCTTGTGATCAAACTGGAATAACTGTCATCACCAATCACAGATATAAAGCAAACTGGCCATGTTTCACAGTCTCTGCAGCTTCAGAACAAAACAGTGTGTCACTTCCTCTAGTGGATTTTGAAATGTGTCACCAGCGCAAGATCACATGTTTAAGTAGAAAAATTCATTTAAACTTCATTCATGGAACTTCATTTGTTGACTATAGTTGTTTGCATTGTGTAGTGTGCAAACTGAAAGCCCAAGTAAAAGTGCAAGCCTAAAAAATAATCCATTATAAGTAACACCACTTTAAATTCTTTACTAAAGCTGAAGTACTAAATATATGTTCTAGAAGTTCAAAAGTTCAATATAGAAAACTGTGTATTTTAAACAGTATTGAATTAATCTTCAAGTCTGGTGCAGATTTGATTCTCGAGATTTCAAAGGAGAAAATTGTGGTAGAGAAAAGTTCTTAGTAATGAATAAAAAACATTAAGGGCAAAGATGTGTGTTACTATAGCAACAAAAACATGTGAATGTGGAGCTGATTTTAGCCACTTTATGTACTGACAGCTGCTCCAACCGTTCAGTTGAAGTTCAATACGTTTTTATTCTAAGAGTCTCCATCTGCAAAAAGTAACTAGTAAAAAAATGTAATGGGGTAAAAAGTAGAGTAAAAGTAACAAAAAGTGCAATTACTCAGTAACGTAGTGTACGGTAGAGTAGCTCTTTTTATCTGTAGATAATCTGGAACTATCCTTGTATAACTAGTGAACTTAGTAAAACTAAACTTACAATGATATATTTGTGAAAATGACTGTGAGAAAAAGACAGAATAACAGTTTTTGGTATGAATTGTATGCTCCATAAATATGTGTGTTGCTTTATTGAGTTGACATCATCGTTAGTGTACACTGCAGTGATTGCTGTGTATGTAGCGCTCCGTACTGTACATGTCATCTCAATCAAAGCTTCTCCAGAGCTGGAAGTGAGGAGCAAACAGGGTGAAGACAAAGAGAGAGTGAGAACAAAGAAGCGGGGCGTGCCTTCGCACCCGGCCTCGCCCCTTTGCCGCCTATCCGACCAATCAGCTCCCGGATATGCAAATGACCTCGCAACACCGCATCGTCCCTGCCCAGGCGGTGACGTCATCCGCACATCTCTCTGTCTGGCTCTGCAAAGACTCAGACAGAAGCAACAGAGGAGCGGAGGGAAGCCAGCCGGGGAGGGGCCGTTTGTCAGGAAGGAATATTATTACTATCTCCACCGCCGGCTCTGGAGTAAACACGCTTTTCTTTGCCGTCTTTCCGCGCAGCAGCACAGACCGGCTCGGACTGGGACGTCCACTTTCTGTTGGGAAGACAAAGGGGGTGGATGCTCTGTGCGGCGCCTTCCACTGTTTTTCTTCCCCACCTCAGTCGCACTGATTTATTCGCACTGACCTGTTATCTCTGAAAACCGGGTCCGCTGCCTCTCCCCTCCTCCTCCCCTCTCCTCTCTTTCTCCCCTCATCACTCCTTCTTTACCCTCCTTCCTCCGATCCCGCAACGCTGCAGAGTTGCGAAGATGCCCAGTTCGCTGTTCGCCGACAGCAGCGTCCAGGGAGACGCACTGGACGACCAGAGAGCCCTGCAGATCGCCCTCGATCAACTCTCCCTGCTCGGCCTGGACAACGACGAAAACCCCCTGTACGACAACCAGGAGCCCCGGAAAAAGAGCGTCAACATGACCGAATGCGTCCCGGTTCCAAGCTCCGAGCACGTTGCTGAGATTGTGGGCAGACAAGGTGTGTGTGTGTGTGTCTGTGTGTTTAAGTGTTTCTAGATAGTTCAGCTTGATGTTTGTCATGTTGTGTAGCTGAGGCATGCACCCAAACACACGCCCCGAGCTATCACGGCGTGGAAGGAAGAGAATACCGATATACGCTCCAATAACGCATGGAAAAAACTAACCAGTCTCCCGTGTACATGCGCAAGCTTCTAAACTGCTGTGCAATATGTTGCCTCAAAGTATAGACACCGGCGGTGAATTCGGCATCTATCTAGTCCAGCGGGCAGTAACGAGTTCAAGAAAACATGAACTTTTGTTAGTGTCTCGCCGGTTAGTCACACAGTGTTCATCGTCTATAAATACACTGAAGTGGGTGGCAGCGAGCAGCTTAAAGCAATTCAAGAAGTTGATATTTAATTCATATAGGTGCCTGATATGATGACTGTGACTATGCCGAATGAAAGAGACCCTCGAACCACATTTGATAATGTACTAAATCGTAATAATTATTTTCCTTATATTTTAAAGACAAGGTATGAAACATTAAATCATTAAAATAATAATTGAGTTTGTTTGGAAAAAAATCAAACTGGGGCTAAACGAACATTATATATCTAAATAAAATGACAATACAGAGAATGTCCGCTGACATGAGAGGTTATTATGACCACAGCAGTAAAGTAGGGCATGTTTGTCACCGAACCGTGAGCTCAGGGGGAATATGGGTCTCAGTAAGATGTACCTTTCTTTGTTAAGAAGCAGGCTGCACACGCAGATTCCCAGGTTTTATTTTTCGGATTGTGACGACGAGCATCACAGGATCAAATTAGGACAACGGTCACGATCTTACCTTGCCACAGGCAGCAGACGCCCATAGCTGCACAGACTTAGCTAACAACAGTCTTCCAGCTGTAGGGCTGCAGGGCGGTACTGGTGCTTTCTCACATATGCGGAATCTTCTCCCCCCCTGCAACACACTGCTGCTGCTGTCCCCAGAAAACCCAAGGAATTGTAAAGAAACCACTAACTCCAACCAGCACAGTGACTACACTGGTGCATTTGTGAATTAGATGTATGCCTCATAACAGAGAGTCTATCCTCACTTAACCCACACCAGACTGAGTCTGACTCTTTATGAATCAGTGTCAGGGATTTCAATTCGCTGTGTAGATTGAGTTAAGGTGGCTTGATCCTCCTCTATATCCCTGGTTGTATCATCCTGTCCCCAAAACTGTTTCTTCAGCTGGTCCCATTTTGATCAGAAAGCCATGTGTGTGTGTTTGCTGCGGGGTGGAATGAAACTTGCAGCAACATTGCACTGACATGCAGTGTCAGGCTATGAAGCGTTTCCTTTTTCCATAAGGCTGTTAGCATAAAGTGAGAATTGATACTTGAGCAGCAGGTATTGTAGCTGAGGCTGTATTCTGCTAAATAAGCAGGGATCATCACACGTCCACCGTTTGTGAGTTATTGTTGTCCTGCTGTATGTTCATGGTGGTGCAACATGTGGTTTGAATTTGTTCTTCTCCAGAAGGGCGGTTTCACCCACTTTCTCAGGCCACTGGCCTTTTCTGAGACAATAACAAACATTCAGCAGCTGTTTTGGATAGCCCATTAGTAACGCTTTAACACGTGACGCTGCTGTTACAAGCTGCTTTTTTGTGTTCTCACGTCTGCTGTTTGCTTCCACGCTTCCAGGTTGCAAGATTAAAGCACTGCGAGCGAAGACCAACACCTACATCAAGACCCCGGTTCGAGGCGAGGAGCCTGTTTTTGTGGTGACGGGAAGGAGGGAGGATGTGGCTATGGCCAGGAGGGAGATCATCTCTGCTGCTGAGCACTTCTCCATGATCCGAGCCTCCAGAAACAAAAACACCAGCCTCAACGGAAGCGGCACCCCAGTCCCTGGACCACCTAATCTGCCTGGTCAGACCACCATCCAGGTGCGGGTGCCTTATCGTGTGGTGGGGCTGGTTGTAGGCCCAAAGGGTGCCACCATCAAGCGCATCCAACAGCAGACCCACACCTACATCGTGACCCCCAGCCGAGACAAGGAGCCAGTGTTCGAGGTGACAGGGATGCCTGAAAATGTGGACAGAGCGCGTGAAGAGATCGAAGCCCATATCGCCATGAGAACAGGAGGCCTCATCGAGCTCCAGGATGAAAATGACTTCCACGCCAATGGGACTGATGTGGGTTTTGATCTACATGGGCACGCTACCCTATGGTCCAAGCCCAGCGCCGGAATGACCCCCACCTCTGTCCGCAAACCCTTCTCCAATTACCGCAACGACTCCTCCTCCTCCCTGGGCAGCGCCTCCACAGACTCCTACTTCGGTAACAACGGATCACGCATAGCCGATTATAGCCCACCTAGCCCCGCGCTCAGCTACACCACCACCAACAACAATGGCAACAACAATAACAACAACATCAACACCAACGGCAACAGTTTAGTTTATGGAGGTGAAGTGATCTCACCTGACTGCACTGATCTGACATTTGATTCCTCGCCAGGGTTTGAGTCCACACATGCCCCGCCAGGCCTCCTGTGGTCCCAGTATGACCGCATGACCCCCTCCTCTGCCGGAGGAAGCCCCCCTACCTCTACTTCAGCCATGTTCCCCACCAACTCCTCCACTAATGCCAATGGAATCGTGGCGAATCAGAGAAGGGTCAACGGATGCACTCCGCAGCCCAGGATGTCTCCTCCCCTGCATGGCCACACTGGAGGCCCCTCTGAGCACCCGCTAGCCCGCAGGGTACGCAGCGACCCAGGGGGAGGCCCACTCAGTTTTCCTTGTTACTCCAGCACCATCGGCTCCCTGCCGGGCCCCCACCTCCCTGGGGTTCCATGTGACTCCTCTGCCTCTTCCTCGTCATCTTCTTCCTCGTCCTCCACCTCCTCCGGCACCAGCCGAAAGGGAAGCCGCGACTGTTCAGTGTGCTTCGAGAGCGAGGTCATCGCAGCTCTGGTCCCCTGCGGGCACAACCTGTTCTGTATGGAATGTGCCAATCGCATCTGTGAGAGGAGTGAGCCCAAATGCCCCGTCTGCCACACCGGCGTCACTCAGGCAATACGTATATTTTCATAAGACGTGTAACTCTTGGACTGTCTCACCAGTGAGACTGGCTGCAATAGCAACAACAGACTCTTCACATTGCTTTAACGGGATTACCCAATCATCAATTGGAAAGTGTATATAGATATACATATGTATGTAAGAGGCTGCAGTATCCAGAAGAAAGGACAGACACCCTTTTTGGGCTCAGTCGTAGTTGTTAATAATATACTGTAGCTTGGGGGAATATTTTCAACATCTAAGTGCATGTTTTAAATATTACAGCATAGTAATCAATAGTTCTAGTAAATCACACCCTATATTTATGAAGTGAAGAGGCACAGTGGGGTCGGGACGGAGGTACATGGGTCAAACAGTAGACTGTTAGCGGGCTGAGCCTTCCAGTTTTGCCATTTGAATGTAGTAAGAGGGGAGGCCGTGGCTGGAAAACGTGGAGGGCTTCCAGCCGAGCAGGACTGTTGACTTACAAAGATACTGCAGCTCGAGGTCAGAAGCCACATGAGGGAGAGCAACAACATATCCTACATATGTATAGAATAAATTTCCACGCATTGAAAGTTTTAAATGACATTAATACAGATTGAAGTATTTTATTCTTTTTTGACTTGAAAGATTATATTTCTTATTGCAAAGATGTTTACAGATATTTTAATTTAAGTTCAGTAAACTTTTTTGTAGCTGGGTTGAAATATTGTTTATTTTTTCGTATGGCCTTATGGCATTGATCACTGTATTATTTGAATATCACACGACTGTGGGGGGAAGTCCACACAATGTATTGCATTTTGACAGTATTCTGTTGGGAAGGAGTTTTTATAGGTTCAGCAAAAAAAGTCTTTTAAATCTGCTTCACCCAGCATATTTTTTAATCAGTAATATAAAGCATATTTTATTCTATATTATTATGAAACATTGAAATGTACAAAACTTAGTAGGTTGAACTCAAAGAAAACCGTTTATGCTTTCTAAAATTTGTATGAATTAGATTCCAGTGGGATTTACAGGCTTCTGTTGCACCACTATAGTTTTAGTATTTCTATTTTAATACATTTGTTTACCACTTGTTTATGTATATGTAGGTGAAGTTACTTGAGCGTAAATGTACTTTATTGAGCAAAGTTTAAGAACAAAGTATATTTTATTTTATGATAAAGGGCCTTTAACCTCATGGTCAAATACTAATATTATATTTGCTGAGACAAGATTTGAAAATGTATCAAGAGTTTTATTTTTCTGACATTTAAAGTTATACATGATAAGAAGTAAAACTTAAGTAATGGTGCTACTTCATGTTTTTTTAAGTATTTCTATATAAGTCCAAATAAAAAAATGACACGTCGTGAGGTGTCCTGCTTCTCGCCTTCTTCCTGACCTCTTGTGTTTTGTTTGTGCTGCTGTGTGGGGCAGAGGCTGTTCAGAACATACAGTGTGACCCCCCTCTCCTCCTAATGGAAGCTGGGAGGTGGTGGGATTATCACAGTGGCCTAATTATTGAGTGTATGGTACGGTGGTGAGACAGGGCGGCTTGGCCTGCTATGTGACCAAGTCTTATACAGCCTGGTACAAAGAGCATGGTCTGGGTAGCGATGGCACATTCAGTGTGTGTGTGTGTGTGTGTGTGTGTGTTTATACACACACAGTTTAACTTACATTTATTAGATAATTACCAGAAAATAAATTGCCAATAATTTTGATCAGTGAATATTTATGGATTAAATGAAAAAAATTATAAACTGTAGCAAATGTAGTGATTTGCGGCCTTTTGTTGGTTCCATCTGATTGTAAACTGACATCTGACCAACAAAATGAGACATTTTCAGAAGCCTGCTTACACCCTGGTGGATGACCGTGAACACCACGTGATGACCATTTTTCATTCACTTCATTTTATTGACTAAGACACAAATTGATCAGTTGAAAAAATAATCACTATATAATAAGGTGATAATGACGAGGTTGTTGGCAGCAAACGTTTGGTATTCATTTTGTGTGTTTTCTGCTGGAGTTGAATTAATTTAACATTCCTCTGTTGTTTGTTTTAAACCAACATTTAACTGTGGTGTATTTGAGAAATTAGATTCATCTTGTTAAACTGAAAAAACTTTTTAGAAAAGTTCATTTTACAGTAAAATCAAACGGCTGGATTGTTGAGCAGGCAAAGCTGGAGAATGCCCCAGTGTTTCTGTGTGGCAGTGCTTGTGTAGTCATTTTCTTAATTACACATTAGTTTGGTCTGAAGAAAAAGCTATTTTTCTTTATTAAAATGTCAGAAAATTGTGAAAACCGTCACAATCACAATTTTGTAAAACACAAACTGATGTTGTTAAATGCTTGGCTTGTCCAAACAACCGGATCCAAAGCTAAAAACTAAAAACCTCACAAATGAGTAGTATTCTGCATTTTGTTTAAATATGATGAAACTAGTTTATTCTGATGGATTTTAACTGTTTAATTGATAAAGTAAATCTACTGGGTTTGTATTCCAGAGTAGAGCTAGTAGGTCTAGTATTTTAACTCACACGTGGTGTTGTACACACAGTATGCAGGCTGAGAACAGCAGGCCTGATGGATACTGTACAATCAACACTGAATGATCTTGACAAAAGCGGAGGTCCACAGTCACTGTGCAGCTGTTAGTTTCAAGGCATCGCAGCAAAACATTTATGAGACTAAATGTAAAAATCCAGACTATATCGAACTTCAGTGTGAAATTGACAAGCTACACAGCAGTAAGTGAATTCAGTGTATCACTATTACATTTAAAAAATACAGCACAATCATCAAAACAGTGTATAAAGGGTTAAAAAATAAGCTCCATCTATACCAGCTGTAAGGTTAAAGTGATGAACATACGGTAATACTAATACTATGTCAAAAAAACAGAAACATGAAAAGACATTCTGTATTTAGATTATTATTCCTCAATGTACTTAACATTTAAATACATGAATTTTAGTATTTTTAGTTGTTTTTTTTGTATTTCTACACAGTGGCATTTCTACTTTTACTTAAGGAAATGATCAGAGAAGTGAAATACGCTGGATGGATCAAACGCTTAGTGTGTGTGTACTAAAAAGAGCATCACTTCGAGTACTCTTCTCTGTCATAACAGAACAGTTCCTGCTGTCTGCTGGTTCCTCCCCTCCCCCACCTCCTTCTGAAGCACAGTGTCTTGTCATGTGGTCCTGCTGGAAACACTGACTCTTAAACACACGCTTTGCTGCAACATAGTAATGTGGCGTGAACACAGTCTAATGCTAATTTTAAAATGGAAACATCCAACGCAGGCCCGCAGAAACTGGCCCTATAAACCATATTATTAGGACGCAATCTTAACCACTGCGGAAAAAGCTGACAAGTGTTTTTTTGCCAAATGCACAACACATGCAGTTCATATCCTGGTTCCCCTGGTCAGACACTCACTGACTGTGATTCTCGTGGACACAGGAAGACATACAGTACTTTCTGAAAAAATAAGCCTGTGGGCATCACACTCGACTACACCCACAACAGAAAAACACATATTTTGGAAGAACAAAAATGGACGCACATATTCTATAAATGCATGTAACAGTACCCTTCAGAGTTGGTGAGAATTAACACATTTATAGAGAAACAAATTCATCATTAAACCTCTGAGACATCAATGATGATGAGGATTGAGTTACTTCCTCTTTGGGTACATGTACAGTTGAAAGAGGGTGTCCGGCTTTGAGCCATCAGCCGGATAGACTTAGAGCAAGATGACAACACTTCGTCCGTGGTGTATATTTTAAAAGGCTCCGTCTGGCTGAGCATTTGGCTGCAGACGAACATGTCTGGTGTGCCAGCCTGTGTTAACAACAGAGGAACAACAGAGCATGTTTGGCATCTTCCACGCTTTGACCTACATCTCAAGTGTTTCATAGACTTCCATTTGGACACACGCACACTGTAAACCACCTTCTTGCAGAAAGAGGCGAGGGTGAAGCTGTGCCTTCGCAGGGTGAGTGGCTATATTTTATTCATGCTGTACTTCCTGCTTGTCACCACTCTGTAGTCTAGCCATCACTTGACCTGATTCACCCATTTAAACACTTTTTCTTAACAAGCAGCTGTCACACATCTGGCTGTGTGTACAAGTGCAAGTATGGGATCAGTATGTCACAACAAAGATGAATGTATTGAAATCACCCAGGTCTTTGTGGTACAGTGATCGAGGTTTCTACTTCAGTTCTTCTAAGAAAGTCTGCATTAGTACAACTTGGTCTTACTTTTGTAGCGCTGGCTATCATTTCTACTAATGGCCAACACAAACCAACACTGTGTTCACAAAATAATTGCTGAGACCTTGGGATTTACAGTGCGATGCAAACACAACAATAGTATCTTGTTACACAGTTCAAGTTCAGGCCATTTCATTGCGTAAAGCCTCAAGCTCTGGCGTAGCTTCTTTATTTTCAAATGCAGTTGATTAAGAAATTAATCATTATGTCTCTGACTGTGCCAAATGTTCATCAAGAGTGCAAGCAGATACTAAACCTAATGTCCAGTGGGAAGAGCAAAAAGACAGAGTGTAGGTACGAAGCATTAGCCTGGCGGATA
>JAUBNQ010000017.1:28460059-28470852 GCA_032353495.1 Ctenopoma kingsleyae | reverse complement strand
ATGTGTAAGGTCTTAAACCTTACACTGTAAAGTTCCCTGAGATGACTAATGTTGTGAATTGGCGCTATATAAATAAAGTTGAATTGAATTGAATTGAATTGAATGCTACGTTTCAGGGGGCAGTAGAAAAAGTGTAAGATGCCATTGGCAATTACAACCCCATCATTTTGACAGATGCACAGGGCAATGCAATTCTGGAGTCAGAGGGAACAGGTGAGCCATTGTGTTACAGCTAAAACCCATAATATCCTATGGAGAGACACTTCTTACCAGGTTCCTTGTAATATTTACTTTTAGGGTATTAGCTTGTAAAAAGTTTTCTTTGTTTTTATTCTTAATCCATAGGGTCACAGTACTGAAAACAAAATGCATGAAAAGTTCTTGCTGTAACTGAACAAGACTTTAATAGCCTCTAGGGAACAAAGAGGAAGAGACTGAGGTATGTAAATCAATACAAATTTACGTGCTGTAGGATGAACAGCAATACAGAAGATTTAATTAGATTTATTTCTCATAATAGCAGTAAGACATCACATCTATCAATACAGTGTTGTGCCTTTAAGCCAGTCAGTACCCATTGACATTTGATTTTCTGTTCGTACTTGTAGCAGCCGTAAAGATGATGACAGTGCTGGTTTAGGAGAAGTCAGTGAAAAAATAGTTGGTGATGGCATCTCAAAGTCTACCAACTGTTACAGCAGCAATCAGAGAGCTCACTGATCTTGCAGTTACCCATACTAAATGCTCCCCAGCTGCAGACCATCAAGGAGGGATTTAGCTGTGTGGTTTGTATGAGTTGTATGATCAAAATTTCCATAGAAATTGCACTACATCTAAATTAACTGACATTTTCATTACATTTTAAACAGTTTACATTTTAAAACACTGTTAATTGTAAAAACGTTGTTAAACAAAATTCAAGCAAAATTTTGGTCAAACTTATTTTTAACAAGCTTTACTCAACAGTGTCCATTTAGAAGGAATGCACAGACTATCAAGATGCAGCTCTACTATAACATAATAATATTCACAAACTCATATACACATTTAGTTGAGCTTTCTTGACTATGAAAATATAGCTTTTCAATTTGAATACAGTGTAAGTGATGGGTGACAAATCTCACAGTAATGCAAAACCTAAAGGTTCAAAATTAAAATGGGGCTGCAGCTGCCTACGTTGAATCAAATACCTATGACCTCAGTTAATCATCTTTTCCCTTTTTTAGGAATAAATGTAAAACTACATTTTGCACAGAAAGAAGAAGAAAGGGAGGGAACAGCATAAACAAGAGGAATTACTGCATGACCAAAAACCTTATATTGGTATATGCTGTCTGTAAATGTATGTCATAAGACGGAATTAGAACATATAGTTTGAAATAAGTTCTAGGTAAATGAATTGCAGACATCATTGAGGAACCAGTGCTCTCACGGTGCTGCAGTTGTTCGTTTCCTATCTGTTCTGTACAGTTTTCAGATGCAGAGTTATGTTAATGAGAAAGAGCAGAGCTTCTTTGTATGGCGTAAAGTCACTGTTTACGGCTCTGAAAAACAAATGTGAAATGTCAGGATATTTGTCTGCAAAATTACTCTTTGTTCTCAGTTTGTCCTGTTCTGTTGTGAAGGGATCAACTCCAAAAGTTGAATATTCATTGAGTGCAGATCCCAAGTGCTGCCTGTAAAGGTCTGCAGCTTCAAGTGCATTTGGCAAGACCTCTGGAGAAATTCTTCTTTTACACCCAGTTGTGATAGTGATTTGGTATGCCTTTTGCTGTTACAATAAGAGAAGTTCTTGAAACATGATCATTATCAGGGTTGTAATCAATCTCGCACTGTCATGGTCATATCCTTGTTTTGTGCATTTCTTTCCATGTCTTTGTTCCTCCCTCTCCGTAGTCACGCCCCTTTCTCCACTCTCACTCACTGATTGTCTTCAGCTGCACCTAATTTCTAATTAGTCCCTTCACTATTTATGTCCTGCACGCTTCACTTTCCTTTGTCAGTTCATCCTGCCATGTTACCTGTTGTAATCCTGCCAGTCACCCCTCGCTCATGTCCTTCATCATTTCAGTAAGTTGGTTTGGATTCAGTTTCTGTTCTTTTTCTTCCTCGTCTCTGTCACTCCATGTTCGCTCCTGGCCACCATTTCATGCTCCCATTCTAGTATTTAGTTCCTTCCTCTACTTTTCATCCTCCCTGCATTTTAGTGTTTATTTTAGTGTTCTGGTTTTTGCCTCCTCTCGAAGAGATTTTCTGTTATGTACACAACTTTATATTAAAGTTTCTTTGTTTGAACTATCTCTGCGTTTGGGTCCACCATTTTGTACACGAAACTGACATGCACTACCTCACACTTACCTGGGATTCTATGAGCATTCTATGAGTCTGCCACACTTGCAAGACCAATGTGGTACATCTGGCAAGTCAGGTTGGAGACAGTATCACACAAGGTTGTCCTCCATATCTATCTGTTGGTGCATCAGCTGCAGTAGGGTTGTTTTCAGTGGATAGTTGACACAGTTGTTCTCAGGCCAAAGCCTTTCAACTGTGTGGTTCTGAGTTAGCAAAAACGTGTCTTAAATGTTTTACAAGTATGTAAGTAGTAGTATAAGAATTTCAGCTTTTGTTAATGTTACTGCTGATCCAGTTCTACTCTGCTGTCATTGAGTTCATCCTCTGCTCCTCCATCAGTCTGGTTTGGAGCAGCCACTGCACAGGATAAACACAGACTGCAGCGCACAGTTAGAACTGCTTTATTGGTGCACCTCTGCCCTCTCTTAAGCACCTGTACACCTCAAGGGTCAGAAAGCGGCCAGAGAAAATCACCTCAGACCCCTCCCACCCTGGACAAAACCTCTTCAGCTTCTCCCCTCTGGTAGACGCTCCAGAGCTCTGTTTGCTAGAACTACCAGACACAAGAACAGCTTCTTCCCTCAGGCCATTACACTGATCAACAACTGGTTGTTGTTGCTGCTATATGAACATAAACTACACACTACAATCCAACACACTGCACCCGATCACTAAAAACTGTTTCCGCCGCGCACACGCGAGCATACACAGCATAGCACTAGCATACTTGGCGAATAAAGCTGATTCTGATTCTCTTGTGGATGAAGTCTGTAAATAAGGTGGTCTGTCCTGATCGAAGCGATGATGTGACAGCATCTCCTGCATGAACAGTGTCAAGTAAAATTCCTTTCTATGATCTACTCGCACCTGGTCCCACATGCCATATGTGATCACTGCAGGCCTGGTACAGGACAAATAAAGAACATTTAATTGTCTTTTCAAACTATTTTGCTTTTTGACCAGCAAAGGTGTTATTATTGTGTTAATTATTAATTTTGAATGTACCCATCCATGTTGATTTGGTTTATTTTTTAGTTATAGTAAGACAACATACATTTCTTAAATTTCTTTGCAATGTCACTGCCATGCTCAGACTTTGCAGGTGTGTGTCAGAACAAATGAAAGATATATGGAAACCCAAGAACCTTGTTCCATTCACAAATGACCACAGTTTAATTGTGCAATAAATGTGAGTTACCTTATTACTATGCAATTCCATTTTATTTTTCACACTAAATCCAAACATCAAAAGGTATATATCTATCAACATTAAGATGAAATATTGATTACGTTTGGTAAGGAACATGACACCAGAAGCATTTGGTGCATTTCTCTATTTTAAATTCAAATACTGTAAATTTGTGTGCGTTAAAAAACACATAAGTTATACTGGACTCATGTCCAATATGACTATTCCATGTCTATCTAATCACCATCAGTAATAAAATAAATGGTTTGAGAGGTTGTATTACCTGAAAACATCTTCATAGATGGTCAAATTGTTTTTGTTCGGCATTGTGGAGTGACTCACAATCTTTTTGCTGAATCCATCTATAGCTAAAACATGGGTGACCAAGAACACTACAAGTTTTTCGTTTTGGTCCAGGTGAAGCTTGTGCCCCATGTTTTTAGCATGGTATGGTGTGGGATTAAGATTCCAAGCTCCCTTAGAAAAAGTCACAAGAATAAATGACAGCTAATAGGATAAAGATTTTATCATAAGCTCGATAAGTGTCAAGTAGTTGAAACATTGGTAAAACACAATTACCATTACAGGTGTTATAAAGATATAACAGCTTTTGAATACAGTTCCGGTGGAAGATTACTAATTAACATACTTTGCGTCTTGCTTCATGATAAGGTTGATGCACCTCTTTTAAAATTGACCCAATTCCTCCCTCTGCAGCATATACTGTATCCCTTTCATGGACAGATAGCCCTTCATCATTTTGCGGCCATATATTGGGCCCACATATTTAAAATAAAGTTCATGCTAAAATAACAAATGTAAAGTAGCTTATCCTAAAACCAAATGTGTAACGCTAAAACATTATTGTGCTAGTTAACTGTACTAATATCAGTGACAGACAGCTTTTTAAATAACTACCAACAGCCTGCAAGACACATGAACGCACACGCACACAGTCTCAAAATAACCCCCTATCCACCAGTTAAGACAAGCAGACTCAATCATAAGGTGTAGGAAGAGTGTCTTACCTCATTTATAGCTTTTGTCACCTCCATCTCCAAATGTGTGTCCGAGAGTTGACAGCCCAAGATTTGCTCAGCACAAAACTTTCTAACATTTCTAACATCAAATCGAGGTCACAATGATTTCGTGCTCGTAGTTTAAGTTTGTACTTGTAGACAGGATTTGTACTCGTAAAACAATGTTTGTCTGTCAGTAAATATGATTTGTACTTGTAATGAACATGTTTGTTCGTCTGTAAAACAGATTTGTGCTCATACAAAAGATGTGTACTCACTGTAAAACAGCTTGTGCATTGTGTAGAATGGATTTGTGTTCGTACAGATCAGTGCTTCACTCACACAGAGTGTACAACTTCAATTCCACCAATTTCATTGGTGCCACAGTCTGACCTCAACTGTTTGGCAGGGCCTCTGATTGCAAAAAATCTACAAAGAGCATTAATGAAACTGGAGGAGCTCAGAGTTTCAGTCAATTCAATATGAACGGCCCTTGTGGAAATACAGGTGAACAAGACTGCCCATCTCTTACTGTTAGCTTGACCACCCTTAGTGCGGCATGTGGAAACCTCCCACGGTCCAAATACATCAAGGCCCACATAAGAAAATGGTGGATCAGTCTGTAAGCGTTCCGCAGGCAAGTCCGATTACACTGCTGATGGATCTCTTAGCACCAACTATCCATAAGCCACTTGCTCTCACAGCTCCTTCAGTGAAGTGTCTACCCTGATGCTGGACGGCCTCATGGTGATGTCGAATGAGCAGTGTAGCAACGTAATGTTTCCCTGGTATTAGAAGAGGCTTGACTTCATGACTTGGCAAGTTGGACTTTGCAAGACGTCCTCCTACTCGCAGTAAATTTTTGTCATCAATAATGGGGTTAAGTTTGTGGAGAGGACTGTTGCGTGGTATGTCTTGTCTTGCCATTACACATTTTATTTCTTCTGCATAGACTTCATGCTGTACACACCTGATGATCATCTGCTCTGCTTGACATAAAACTCCATCTGTGAGGCATGCCTTGCGAAGGTGCCAGCCGCTACAGACGCTGCCATCTTTGGACTTGAAACTGGGGGAAACGTGAAGAAGGTAACCCACTGCTTTAACAAAAGAAGTCCATTTTGAGAACCTTTCAAAGCGCGATGAACCTAGAGCACCTGGAGCTATCATGGTCACAAGCACATTCACGTTATGTCGAATTTCACTATCTGACTCTGGATTAATGAGTTCAAATGGACCCTTTTCTGAGAGAGCAAGCATTTTCTGAGCTCTCTGTAGGACGTCAATGGCCTCAGCTTCAGTTGGGAAAGACTTTAATGCGTCATCAACATAGAAGTCTTGTTCTTTGAAGTCTCGAGCATCAGTTCCATATTCACTTTCTGCCTCCCTGGCTGCCATTCTCAATCCATAAGTTGCCACCGCCGGGGAGGGACTATTACCGAAGACATGCACCCTCATTCTATAGTCTACTACGTCTTTGGTAAGGTCGTTATCTGCATACCACAGGAAGCGAAGATAATCTCTGTGATCTTCCTGGACTACAAAGCAGTAGAACATTTGTTCAATGTCAGCTGTGATGGCGACTGGTTCTTTCCTGAAGCGAAGCAAGACGCCTAAAAGTGTGTTGTTCAGGTCCGGGCCAGAAAGCAGTACCTCACTGAGGGACACTCCATCAAACTGTGCACTTGAATCAAACACCACACGTATCTTCCCCGGCTTTTGTGGATGGTATACGCCAAATATCGGGAGATACCAGTTCTTTGTCTTTGTTGTGAGGTGGTGCAAGCTCTGCATGTTGGTTGTCGAGCATTTTCTGCATGAATTCCACAAAATGTGTTTTCATTTCTGGTTTCTTGTCAAGCATACGTCTCAAAGACATGAGACGCTAGTAGGCGTGGGACCGGTTATCTGGGAGTTTGCGTCTGGGGGTTCAAAATGGGAGTGGTGCAACCCAGCTGTTGGTGTCGTCTTTGAAGAATCCCTCCATCTTTTTCAGAAAGATCATATCTTCAACCGAATGGGCAAGGTGGTTGTCTTTATTGGTGCGATAAAACACAGTCTCTACTAAATTCTCAACTGTGGGCTTTTGGTATGGGTGAGCTGATGGCAGTTGATTGGAGATGGCTTTGGTTTGGCTCAGACTGAAGTTCTCCTTTACGCTGAAGTGGCTGTCACAGGGCGTGAGATAAGTTGGGCGGCCATTGTCCAATACAATGCGTCCTCAGAACATTCACTTTACTTGGCTTGTGGGCGTTACCAAGACACGTCACCAACAATAACCCAACCCAGGTCGAGCTTTTGTGCAAATGGGTCATTGTCTCTGCCGTTAATCTGCTCCCTCACCTTGTGAACTCTCAAAAGATTTCGTCCTATCAGCAGTAGAATATCTGCACTTGGGTCGAGAGGCGGTATTTCAGCAGCTATTCTTTTCAGATGGGGGTGATGTAAAACAGCTTCTGCAGTGGGCACCTCTTCCCTGTTGTTAGGGATGGCATTGCACTCTACAAGCGTGGGAAGAAGAAAACTAATTTTTCCATCTAGTGACTCGACTATGTAGTCACTTGCATTATACCACTACATACCACTAAGTTTTCAGCGTGTATGGTTCAGTTGAGGTTTGTATGTCAAATATGTCAAAAAAAACTGTCTTTGCAAGTGATTGGTTGCTTTGATCATCGATTATAGCATACATCCTTCTGATGTTGTCTCGCTGACCTTTGGGATAGACTTGCACCAAGCAGATCTTAGAGCAGGATTTTCCTGTGATTTTGTTTCCACATACCTCTATACATGTGGCAGTGACATCTGAGTCCTGTACATTTGCTTGCTCCCCGCCATGTTCTTTAGGAGGTGGAGGAGGCCTCGGCATTTGCAGTGTCGGCCCAGGATGGAGAGCTGCCAGGTGTCTCTCACTGTTGCACTCTTCACACTTAACCGTAACTGTACAGTCTTTGGCTTGGTGGCTGGTGGAAGCGAGACAACGATAGCAGATATTATTGTCTCTGAGCACCCTTTTTCTATCTTCAAGCAGCATAGTTCTGAAACCCCTACATCTTTTAAGCGGGTGGGGCTTGTGATGTATGGGACACTGTCTTTTAATGTCTTCGTCTGCTTCTTTTGCGTTGGATGACTCTGTTAATATGTTTGTCTTGTGCACTGTAACTGATGGCTTTTGGTTGTAGTTACCTGTTGCTTTACCCTTTCTCCAGCTGGATATGCAATTACCATTAGAAGGAGTTGTATTGAAAGTTGTGGCGAAGCTTGGGTCATTCCTTGCTTTGGCCTGACGTTTCACAAATTCAACAAAGACTGCGAATGGTGGGAAGCTAACATTGTGATCTTCTTTAAACTTTGACCCTACCATTGTCCACTTTTCTTGAAAATGGAAGGGCAGCTTCTCCACAATTGGACCTACTCCTCTGGCTGTGTCAAGGTAACTTAAACCGGGTAAATAACTATCTAACTTCGCAGTCTGGAGTTCACACAGTAGATCTGACAGGTCACGAAGCCTATGTGGTTCTTTACTGGAGAGCTTTGGAAAGTTTTGTACTCTGGCAAAGAGGGAATTCTCTATTGCTTCTGGCAAGCCGTAACATTCTTCTAGTCTCAACCATATCATGTTCAGACCAGCAGGTGGGTTCTTAATGTTGACTGCTTTTAGTCTCTTGGCATGTTCAGAAGACTCAGGGCCTAACCACTTAATGAGTAAGTTAATTTCTTCACTGGCTGTAAGGTCCTTGACAGTACTCTGGAATATGGCCTTCCAACTGAGGTAACTCTCTGGCTTGTTATCAAATTTAGACAATCCTCCGCTTACTAGTTGACTCTTGGCTAAAAATCTAGCAAGATCACTTGTTGTGCTGTGGGCATTATTTGGGCTTAATCCCTGCTGTGGTTGTAACACATTGTGAGGAATTTGTGGGACTACATTTCCTCGTAGTGGTCGCTTAGCACCATCTTTTGTCGCAAACGAGTTTTGCATTGTTTCTTGTTTGGGACAAAGAGGTGTGTATATTAGTGTTCCTTTACACTGTTCATTCTGATATTTGCTGTCATCGTGTTGAAACGTATTATTTTGAGCCAGGTCAATGTAACTGTGTTTATTTATGTACTCACTTACTTTTCTAAAGATGACAATTCTTCCTTTAACTCAGCTTTTTCTAATTGAACTGCCGCTGACTCCATTACCTCTGCTTTAGCCACGGCTGCATCAGCTTCTTTTTGGAGATTGATAACGTCGAGAGTTGCTTCTAGACGGGCCCTTTCTATTTTAATGTTCATCTCCCTTTCAGCGTACGCTAACCTGGCTTTTGCTGCTTGAGCTTCTGCTTGTGCCTGTGCCGCTGCCATGCTAGCTCTGGTTGATGCCGATGACCTATTTGAACATGCTGTTGATGATCTTACGGGCAACCTTCCTAAAGACTTTGAGGACATTCTTGAGTGAGAGGACCTTGTTTCTTCGTCGCTTTGACCTTCAGCCTCTGATTTCTCCATCGCTGTGTAGAACTGCCGCTCACTGTCCCTCACCGAGTGCTATGATTTTACTGTACTGTTACACTCAATGTGACCCCGCGTCCTATTGAGATTCACAGCCAGCTAAACTCTCCTTTGCATCGCTTCCTCCAAGGAACAGGCGCGTGTTGTATTTGAACAGGATTTAATGCAAAAAAGTGTAAAATCATATTGCCGCTCAAAGGGGTATACAGAGTTGATAACACTAGATCGGGAGAAACCATGCTCCGCTACACTCATAAGAAACAATACTTCCTATTTAACTTCTTCTATTTATTAACTGGCTCAACATAGTAAACTGTATATACCTGCGCCCCCTATAGTCCTGGAGAAATAACACCATTCCACCACAGTAACTTTATATATTCTCCCTGTGTCTGTATGGGTTTTCTCTGGGTACTCCGACTTCCTGCCACCCTCCAAAGACATAAGTGGTGCCTTCTAAATTGCCCATAGCTGTGAATGTGGATGGATGTCTGTGTCTATATGCCAGCTCTGTCATCAGATCTTTTCTGGAAAAAAAGAGAAAAAAATGCAACAATACATATGTCCTGAAAATGGTCTAGATCCAGTATTGTGAATGAATTGGTTTATTTGGCCTACTAACCACAATAGGGGATATGTCATGACCAAGCCAGTTGTTCTGATGTATAATATGTGTGTTAGGAATCCACAGTCTGTGCTGTGGGAATCTCGTGTGTGGTTTATGGCGATTTATGTTGCCATGGAAACTCAAAATGGCAACTAACCACAATGGGGGACGTGTCATGACCGAGACGGTTCTTTTGATGTATAACATGTCTGATAGGAATCCACAGTCTGTCCTGTAGAGCATCTCGTGTGGTTTTTGGCAATTTACGCTGCCATGGTAACTCAAAAAGTCAACTAATCATAACAGGGGCCATCACCTGACAGAGCTGGTCGTTTTGATGTATAATATGTTTAATGGGATTCCCCAGTCTGTCCTGTGGGCTCATCCTGTGTGGTTTGTGTGTGTGTGTGGAAGAAATGTCCCTGAACCTGGGAGCCATCTGGCCTGAGCCGTGGAGGGGTGTTTGCACCGCGAGGGGGAACGCATCACGCGGAGCGTTGGGGGCGTGTGCCATGCCACGCTGGAGGGACACAGGCGGGGGTCATGGTAGGGTGCACACACTCCACAGGGGTAATCAGTGAGGGGGCACACGCTGTGCGGGTGGGTTGCGGGGTTCCGGTTCAGCGGAACAGATCGTCGTATTTACAGTTCTCCACTATTAAGTCCGTAGTATAAATTAAATCATCACAAACACCACATATACTACACTAAACTGCTCACCTCACCACAATTTGAACACAGACCCCACAGGCTTAAATCAGTCCGTTTGCTATGGGACTTTTGTATGAAATTGCTAAAGGCTAATTAGCATGCTAATTGCTAAAGGCTAATTAGCATGCTAATTGCTAAAGTCTAATTGGGGGTGTGGGGGCTAGTGCTAGTTAGGGGAGTTAGCGCTAGCATGCTAATTAACCTTTAGCAATTAGCATGCTAATTGCTAAAGGTTATTAATTATTCATTAATATATTAATATATTAATTACAGTAATAATGGAATGGATAAGAGGATGCAGACAGACTGTGCAAAAACACTTCTAATTAGATTATATTTAAAGTTATATATTTTTTGTGAATTAATATTTAATTTGAAGCCTGTTTTTTGTCAGTATGAAATAAGAATAAAAAAGAAG
>JAUBNQ010000017.1:28436262-28446823 GCA_032353495.1 Ctenopoma kingsleyae | reverse complement strand
GAGGAGAAGTAGCTGAAGAGTTTGATGTATGATATGTGCATGGTATGTAAAAGTTGTGTCATTAAAAGAGTAAAAACTGATACCAATAATTTCTGATATTACATTTTAACGCTGATATCGGCTGATAATATCGGACATCCCTAGTTTTAAGCTTTCCTTATCTATTTTAACCATTGATCAAATGCAGTGTGAAAGATTTGACCTTAGGAAGAAAAGGTAGGTAGGAAAATAATTGCCCAAGCTTAAGAAGCCTTTCTGTGTCAGTGCTCTCAGCAGCAGCAGGCAGCTGTTTCCAACAAGGAGGCTCTGATAAATGTGAGTGTGCTACCTGCTCAGCAGCAAAGTTTGCAACCGTATGGTAAACACCATCAAGTATCTAGCAGCTAGCTGGGCTAACTGAAAACCATTACAGTTGTTATTAAAACACAACAGTGAGTATACAATACTGACACGGTCACACAATAAAGCTCAGGATTTATATGAATAATGATAACCACATAAAATGATGACAACGGTCTTAGTGTGTTTTTATATTTGTTTACTGTCAACTTGACTTGACTTTGTGTTATGGATGTGTATTCTAGCAGTCTGACCTCTGTGTAAATAACACCGATTTACTTTTACTTGCAACTTTTAAAATGCAACTTTGCCAATTTTCAACTTCCTTCCTACATGATGAAGGAAGTTGAAGTTGGTCTGAGTTTGGTGGGCACACAGTAAAGTTCTCTCTGTCTTCTGTGTAATAAAAATGTCTCTCTGCTTCAGGGAGGAAAACCCCTCCAGATGTCATCAGTTTGTGGCAGAGCAGATCGACCAACACTACAACCCCCACAGTATGAGCAAGCAGATGACATCATGTAAATTAAAAAAAAAAGAAGCTGAGGGCAGTGAACTATTGGCAGCAAGTTGAAAACCCCTTTAAGAGATAGTGGTAGTAGATTACTTGACTTGTCGGATGGCAACACAGTAGATGTCTCACTGTGTTAACAGGTATAAGACATTTATTGCTATATACAGTAAATGGGATATTTTGGAGAAAAGGACAAACATAGTCTGGCAACATTTTACTGAGATGTTCATTCCCAGCATATTTAAAACTTGTACAGATGTAAACTTACTATGTTAACAGAAAACATAATCCATGTAATTACATTCCCTACAAAACATTTGCAGTTTAGTCATATGCATATTTTTTTGGAGACAGGGTTGCAATGATGTTTTTACATGGTGTTACGTTAGTGTGTGCATAATAAGTGTAATTCATAACTTGCAAATACTGTACATGCTGATTTTGTCAAAGCAAATCCCAAAGTTTCCTTCAGTTCAACGTTTATGTTTTGTCCCAGCACAGATGAGCTGAGGATGGAATCTGGAAACAGCTGAATAGTAAAAATTTATGATTTTGTATCAAATTGCTGGACCTCAGTCAGCTGACCCTTCAGAAATCCAATTGCTCCAGATGTTTTCTTCTGATGACAGCACAATGCTCAACATGAACAGTTAGGTTTTTTTGAACTTTTAAGCACTGGCAAAGTGACTTCTATTAGTCATGCCAATTGTTGGGATGTGACAGTGACCACAGCCTCCACAGGGCAACACTGGAGCTCACCACAACACATCCGCTTTCATCCAGCACCCCTGACATCTGCTTGGCACCTGGGCCTGCACCCTTTATCTGCCTCAGAACTCTGCATGATTCAATATTCAATAACTCCTACTTTGTAGGCCCACTTCAGGAAGCTCTGTTAACACATAGATCCACATGAAACCCCACGCACAGGAACACATGAAGGTTCTTTTATTTCTATGAATATGACTCAACCACACGTTTTCCTGGACTTCTTCAGTTTTGTTTTTGACACAGCACATTGATCATCTAGACTAGCACAAAGTGTGACACATCCTGAACAAACTGGAGTCAGGAATAGGTTTGGTCTCTTCTCCATTATCCTGACTGACAGATTCAATCCCATCAGGCACTGCAGAGGTCCTAGAGAAAGGAATATTATATCCAGAAAGATGTCACTGATAAGTTGCAAATTGACATTTTGACACCGACATGCTGAGTAGAACACAAAAGAGAGAACAGTGTATCAGCAGCAGAAAGTACACGGTTTATCAGTACATGCAACAGTCAGCAAGCACAGGGACAATAACCAGTACTGTTTCCAGTCACACTGTAATTACCTGAAGAGACAACACTGTATTTCTGATCTAAAATCTGCTTTTCTTTTAAAAACTACATGTTTAAGCAATGCCAAACCTTTGAATGTACCATAGTGTGCTTGGGAAATACAGTTGTACTATACTTCATCAGGTCCAAATATGTAGGTTACTGCACCCCCCTCAAAACTTCAGTAAATTCCATCTACAGTATACAGGTAAAACATGGTGCTGTTGATTCTAGGTTGCAAATTTGTTCCACATGTTCCTCATAAATAAAGTTTCTGCAGAAATTCTAACGTGTGCAGTTCTTGTTAAGTGAAGTACATGTAATAAATGTAGAATAAAAGTAGAAATACTACAAATAAATCTAAATAAACAGATAGTTCACTGGTTTGAAAGTACTGTGATGGACATAGTGTACCAAAAACTATGCAGTATAACACACAGGGTTTTCCAAATTAACATATACTCTGGTACTCAGTGTTGCATGAGGCTCATGATGAGATTTGACTGATCAGATTTAAAACATTTCAGCCAGCTTTCACAACAACTCATGTCCACTCAGCTCTAATTTGTGCAGTGTCCATTTTTTATTGTAAAATTGTGAGGGCACTTATGTCTAAAGCTCATCTTGTTTGACTGGGTGGATAATGGAGGGTTTGCCCCCTGTACTGATGGTGTAATGACAGTTTTTAGTTCAGAGTTACAGAAATTTCTTTCTTTGCGGCCACAGCATGAGTATGAATGAAGACTTTTTTTCTTTTAGATGATTTTTATTGATTCTGCACTTTGTAACAAACATACAAAATAGTATTTATAGATTTTTTTGAATTACTTTATCCACATCTATAACAAAAGTGAAAAAATGAGTTCTCAGAATCAGAAGAAGAACTTCTTCCAAATTATTATTTCAAGATTTTGATATTACATTTTTACAGTGATGTTATTTTGACAAATAAAATGGGTATTTTCCGTACATGCATACATACAGTACATATCTAAGCTGTGAAAACGCTGAAGATTAAAGCTACAATGTGTTACGATACGTTTTACTTTTTTTTGTAGAAATATGCTTATTTCTCGCATAATTTATCTTAATGTGTGGAGGGGCTGTCGTGTGACACAGACTTACAAAACAGCGATGGCAGCAGTGCTGAAATATTCACCTTCAATGGTTTTTGAGAGTGGCTCCCCCCAAAAAATCTAACCAATCAAACACTGCATATTTAACTATGAGGCTATGTGTGGAGATCGAGCACCTTTATTTATGAGATGCCACAGATTTTGACAATGGATGTATGGTTTTGACACAGGGTCAAGTTACTGTGTTCATCAGGTCCAGATTCTGCTTTGAAAGCTAATTCTCAGTTTCAGCAATGTTTTCAGCTGCGTTTTGAATGAATCAGCCTCATTGTGACCTAGAGCAGTGAGAGCTGCTGTTATATTATAGGTGGAGTCTGTGAATGGTATTCTTACATTTCATTCAGTGGTAACATCCCCGGTGTTGTGAATTCATCTTCGTTAGTTCATTTTAACAGAGATGAGAGAACAGTAGCACTGCAAGTCTGAGCTTCACATACATCTTTCTCACATACAGTATGTAGCCTCACTTGGATCAGGACAGATATTCAACTTTAAAAAATGACATCACCCTTTTCCTGTGGTATGAAACTGAGTCAGGTGTAACATGCCCCATACAGAAGGAAGATTTTATTTATTAGGGAAAAAAACTGTCTAGACCTGCCTGGCATTATATGAAAAAGTAATAGTTTTTCACAGAACTGTAATGACCACCACCAATTCGACAAAATTCTAGCTGAACATGTGTGTATACGTCATCATATTTATGATACTTCATCATCTCTTCATTCAAACAGGAACAACTGAACTAAAATTGCTCTTTTTCAGCAGTACTATTATTAACACTAGTATTACTCCACAGACGCCGCCACATGGCAACACTTTGAGTGTAGCAGCCTGTATCACCAACTGGATGGAGCTTGATCACCTCCACAGGTACATACTGTAAGTATGTTCACTCTGTGTGTTGTGTTAGTGCCGGCTGTGCCAAGCGTTGTTTTTGAATCTGCATACATGTGTGAACCATGTTTGAAACCTAACTCTTTACTCTCAAACAAACCTTTGAAGTGATCAGGAGAGGACATGTCCTTACAACAATGTAACAGAACTAAAAATGTGTTCACATGATGTAAAAAAAGACATGTACATAACCGCCACACTCACATAGTTAATACAAACCACGAAATTACTTTTCATACCTTGTTATTATAATTAAAATATACACTTCAGATGTTGTTGCAGTATCAAAACCCTGAAAATCTCTCTTCTCACACAAATACTCATGTGTACTGTACATGCATAAACAGCTCATAACCACAAATAACCTATTCCTCAGCCCTCCTCACGCTCATGTTTCCAACCCTTGTTTTTTTGCTGTATGTCCATATGTATATTCCTGAACACTGTTATTGGTATTGTTTGTAAGTACGAATACATTAAGAAAGAGTCAGAAAGAACAAGAAGAAGCAGCAGACAAAACACTGGGCAGGTTGTTAGGGCCAGTAAGTGCACACTGAAACCTGCAGAAAGGTACAGATAGACGGAGACAGAGGAATAAGCACAACTGATAATATAGATTTTTTTTCCTGACACTATTTTAGTTTTGGTTCAATACTGTGGTCAATGGAGGCAGGTGTTTAAAAGAAGCAAGCAACACTATTCATTCTTTGCTTCTGAGAGATGTCTATCACATATTATGGACAAACTGCTTCATTTCTGACAGGGGGCTTGACCTCATTGGACTCCACATGTTTTCATTCACTGGAGCAGAGCAGCACTGGACAGTTTGTTCCAAAGAACTGGTGTCTGGTTGTCTGAACACTGCAGACGCTCTCAGAACTCAGTGCAGTTTCTGTGAACTCACACATACAAAAGAACTGAAATATGCTGTGACTCTGTTTCTCTTAGAAACCAAGAAGACAGTCTGAGAGTTCCTCTGAGTGTGAGAATGCGACAGTTACCTTATTTTCCTCAGATGTAGAAGAAGAAGAAGAATCCCATTCATATTCAGTCCAGCAGAGCCAACGCTAAGATGAACTCTTAAGTAATGACAAGGAAAGCTTCTTTCATCCACTGCAGTCACTGTGTCAGGTGTTTTTTTGCTTTACCATTACCACACCCACACATACATGCATACAAATCAGTACAAAACTAATATATTAGGCAGTGGTGTTCATCTCAACCTCAAATATACATAGGTATGATGGAGTTTGATTAATAGTATTGATTGATAATGTATAAAAAGTACAAACACAATACCAGAGGTAGTAAATTGCTTTAACTTGCCATCTATGGAAATTAGATGTGGTTTGGGAGGCTGAAGTTAAAGAATGCATATCAAGTTTTCATTTTACTCCTGAGACCAGCCATTGAGGTTGTAGACTTACTCTGAGTCTCTCCCACTTACACTGGAGTCATTGCAGCGATGCCTTTTTGAGATAAGATGCACGATGGAGGAGCAATATGGAGACCACCGAGGAACGTGGTCAACTACAGCAGCGGTGTGTTAAGCATCATAACACAACAGACATTAAATCTAGATTGTGTTTGCAATCCCAAACTGTATTTTCTCACCCTCAGTCATGAAGAAGCAGTTTGCTCATTAGCTGGCAGCTGAACCCATGGTGCAATATTTAGCCCTCATGGCAGGATACACCAATTAGTTTAGCCAGCAGGAACCAGCCCTCCTGCTGTCAAAATAAACAGCAACCATAGGTTATATTTATACGCTTCTGTTTGCCTAGTCTCTCTTTCTCGCCTCACATCTCTATTTTCATAGCATCAGGTCCCCCTTCTCCTCCTCTGATAGAGTCTGTGTTTACATGTAAACAGATCATTCAGTTAGAAGCAGATGAGGAAATACTTGAACTACTGACACTGTCACGTCTCAACTGGTTGATTTAATATGTAAGTGAAAATAACTGGAACCCGATTAACAAACCATAATTACTGAATAATGTGCACTTCAGCCCCAGCTGGTACAAGACTCAAAGACCTAGGTTTAAAGCTGCAGTATGTGACTTTTAAAATATTTTTAGTGGCGATAGATATTATATTTGATTCTAAAAGTGCCACCCTTCTAACCAATCACAGCAGGTTCAACAGAAACTGGATGTTGTAGATCGGATATTTTGGTGGACAAAAATAAGTTTTCTGTGGACATGTCATTAATACGTTCAGCATCAACGTATTTGTGACTTGTCATTTATGTTAGAAAACGTAATCGGTTAAATTATGGGAAATTATGTTGTCTCCAAAAACGTAATCAGGATTGCAGTTTCGTCGTACTTTTTGGAGACTGGGTTGGTTTTGACCATGGATGTGTGGTTTTAACAGTGTCAACACTTTATCCTTATTGCAAGTTGCATATTGCAACTTTAAGGCTCAACTGTGCAGTATGTCAGAAAATACTGTATACAGTACTTTTTTTTTTTTTTTAATTAAGTTAATAGTGTCTTGGCTTAATTTAAATGCCTTGTGTCTCCATATTCAACTACAAATCCGTATATTGGAACTGTATATTTTACCTTTTGCAAAACATTTATTGTATTATTTATGCATTTATTTGATTGGTTTTGTGTACATTTCCTAATTTATCAGTGTCTGTTGATTTCTTTACAGCATGAAAATCAAAGCTCTTTAAACTTGCTTACTAAAGTTTAAGTGTAGAACGATTTTAAAAACCCTGTTCTCCTTTGTGAACTCTGAAGCAGAATAAATGTTCAACTTAAGTTTCAAGAGTTTCTTAATAGATTTTCACATTGTATGGAAATGAGTAGAAAGGATACCTTGAGAATCAGTAATAGTGGCGATTCTCCTGTCACTGGTCCCACCCTTCCCCCCTCGCTTACTGAGATGATGTGCGTGTTCACATATCTGTTGGGGCATGCTTGTGCTTTATTGTTTTCTTGCATGTTTGAATTTTCATGTGTGGGTGTTTGTGCACATCATCCTTCTTCACTTCAATAGCATGGTTCCACTTTCCCACTGGTCAGTGGCTGAGGCTCACACATCCCCAGAAGTCAAAGGTTATTGGGGCCTATAGTGTGACATCACGGCCACTTAGAGAGGTCAAGAGACATCGGCAGCAGGAGGAAAGGACACTGAGAAGACAAAAGAAGCTCCAGTATAAGTAGAAAAGCACATTATGAAAGAGAAAAGGATCGACACAAAGGGTTTAGGACAAGAGTGAAGGAATCCAGAGACACATCTCTTCACAGCCAGTCACATCGTAGCTTCTTTGCACAACTGATTGAACGCACTGGCAGATATAGGTTGACAAGTATTCAGTGTTTCTTTAAAATTACCTCCCAATGCTGGATAACTCTTGGCTGAAACCAAGAACCAAACCAAAAACTATGTTTTACAAGGAATACCTTGAAAAATATATTGTTGATGTTTTTTCTATGATTAATATAAATATAATATTAGTATAATAATTTAATACTGTGACAAAATAAAAAGAATAAAAACAACATCTAAAACCAGTGGGGGCTGGTGAGATAATTTTTTGAGGGGGCGCACTTTTGCAAGTCAGTTTTAAGTTGCGTTCTAAACACATATCACCACTTGTATAATCCAAAGCATCATTATCATGTATCACACTATTTTAAATAATTAAATTAAAAATTAAAAATACACTGTACTTTCAGTCATTTACTATTTACAAGTAAATTTCACTTGTCACTCCTTCAACTGAGAACATGCAGTAAACTAGCTCATTCTGCACTGTCTCAGATGTCCCCTTAAACACAACAGTCTGCAGGTATTGCTGCATCCAGGGATCCAAAGTCCAAAGTCTAGCAGCCCCATGAAAATACCAGGATTTTCTGAGTGTTCAAACGTACCACAGAATATAATGCAGTCTATCATCTTTGACAAAATGTGTTGTTGTCCCTCTCCTCATTATGTCACCTCATTATGTCCTATCCTGGAGTCTTCATTAAGCTGTGTATTAATATTCACATTACCAAACATAACATGACACATAGCATTTTCCATGTAGCTGCTAGTCTGTTCATGTTTTCTCACTTTATCAGGAAAATGAATTAAATCCGTATTACCTGTCTGAATCCAGACTCGTTTTTTTCCTGACAGCTGACAGAGGAGGCAGGAGAAACAAACCAAAGCTCCGGCCTCAGGACAGACAGTTAGCCAGGACTTCTTCTCAGACCAGTTTCTGGAGAAAGGCTGAGTGTAATTTCTCCCTCTGTCTTGTATTAGAAGAAGAAAGGTTTTTAATGTCATTGATTACATTTGCATGTTACAACAAAATTTGACTTCTGCATTTAACCCATCCACCTGGGGGGAGCAGTGAGCAGCTGCAGGCGGCACCCGGGGAGCTAGCACTGGGTGTCTCACTCAAGGACACACCTGGTATGGGGGATGGGCTGGGATTTGATCCTGCCACTTTCTGCATCCCAATCTGATGCTTATCCCATTGAGCTACCAGGCCACCTTAGTTGTTTGATTTTGATGTCTTGCTACTCAGGTCCATAATCTTTTCCTGTGGGGTTCTTCTGTGGAACGGTTCAGTTTTTAGCAGTTGAATTTGATTTCTCCATGACAAAAAAATTCTCCTCCCCGACTGTAAACAAAACACAAGTGCTGCAGTGACTTTCCAGGTCTGGAGGGGTCAAGTCATGTGGGTGGTCTTTGGGTGCAAAACTTTGCGTCCCAAGGTTCTCCGATACTTTGTATTGGAGGGGGTTCCAGTGCGTATGCACCAGTTATAGCATAGGTCTATGGTAAAGATTTTTACGCCCCAAAGGAACAGGAAATATGTCACATTACCATAAACGAATGAAATAAAATTTTTAGACTACACTTTAAAGCAGATTATACACAATACTCACAGTCTGTATAATGTATAGATCATTTATTTAAATTTTCATGTTTTTTAAAATTTTTTTTATGTGATTCCTATCTATTTCCTCTACATGAGAGACAGATGGGGCAGCGCCCTATGTTGACGAGTCACCACTGTCTAAAACAGAAAAAATAACAAATCAACACACTTATGTTTTAAGTCCTATTCAAAGATATGCATCAACACCTCACTGCTGATTGTCTGAAGCTGATTTATCTGCTTGTATTTCAATAATGTTACTTATCTTTTTAAATGACACAATAGCTGGGCCAGTCTATGAAAACTGTAAGCTAACATTAATGTAACATGTTAAAGCTATAACTTTCTTCAAGTATTTTAGGTAGAAACTTATCTTAATGTGGAGGAGTTCCATTAAAGCCTCCCGTGAAGTCAGATTCATTGAAAAGTTTTTAAGTGAGGCTCATTCTTGCAACAATCAGAGAATTCCAGTAATTTCTGCTTGTTTCATAAGTTTTGCAGCTTCTTATTTATGGATAAAGACTTGTACCTGAAGGGCTGTGCAGACAGTGACGTAACATAGCACATTAAAGCAGGGAGAGGGAGCAGAGTGGCTTGATTTGAGGTCTCATGCCAGCATAAGCTCAAGTTGCAAATTGTAGCTTGGAGCTGGTCAGTAGGAATAAATGCAGGATTAAAGGTGTAGTCTATTGTCTTATTCATTTTCTGTTCTTCTGACCTCTCCTTCTCTCCTCTTTGCTTGTTTGACTGTATAGGTTTTTGGAATATTGCCCGCAAACCTCTATTACTCTCAATTATGCCTTATAACTACACCACACATTCCGACTAGTTATCCTCATATAATCCATATGTATATGCACCAACAGTTGCAGGAATTCTTTTAGGTGCTGTGCAACTTTTACATGAAATCAAGCTGATGCATCACATAAGCCATATAATTATTGCTGCTAATATTTTAGGTTATCTGTGAATATTTATCTGTTTTGTTGACTGGCCGTGTTTTATCACTACGAATGTTTCTCTAGTCTATGTTGAAAAAGTCTTTGTCACATCTTGAGGCCTTTCACAGCTACAGTCACACAGTCAGTGTTTATACTGTACACCAGTGCAAATGGACCATCTGGCTCCAGAGATCCACTGACGAGCTGACACCAAGTTACCACCAACTGGTTTTATTACCCAGTACTTCTTTGTTTTCATAGGAGGTAGTTTAGTACTACCACTCAGTGCTGATACTAAATACTTCTTATAACTCAGTTAAAGAAAACCATGTTTTACTGGGGTGGCAGTAGTTCAGTTTATTAGAGCAGTTGTATACGAACCCCAGGGTCAGTGGTTTGATTCCCAGTTCCTCCTGACTACCGTATTTTCCGGACCATAACGCGCACCGGATTATTAGGCGCACTATAAATAGCTGTGTCAATTTTCATAAACAAGGCGCACCGGATTGTAAGGCGCATCAATTAA
>JAUBNQ010000017.1:28400295-28411112 GCA_032353495.1 Ctenopoma kingsleyae | reverse complement strand
TGTTGTGAAGCCTCTGTATTTACATGTATAGAGTTGTCTCTTGACTGTATAGCTTGACAATGGCACCTACCTCCTCTAGAGTTTTCTTGACTTGACTAGATGTTGTCAAAGGGTTCTTCTTCACCATGGAATTATGTGGTCATCCACCTTAACTGTCCTCTGTGGTTTTCCAGGCTTTTTACTGTTGTTGAGCTGCCCTCTTTTTTAAAATGTTCTTAACTGTTGTATTGGTCACTCCTAATATTTTTGCAATCTCTGTGATGGACTTATTTAGTTTTTTCAGCCTAACGACAACCTCCTTCACTGCATAGAAACATCTTTAGACTTCATACAGCTGCCAAACGAAAATGCTGCGATCTCCAGGCCTTTTAGCTGCTTGATTAGTAATGCAGTAACAATGGAACAGGCTACATTTGGCAATGCAAGTGCTTGTAAGCAATTTTCTTCCGTTATTTACAATGCAAAAATGAATAGTATGAAAATATGCAGGAAAATGGCTGTAATTCCTGAATTAAAGCAGAAAGTCTTATGTTGAGTTTCATTTCAAATTCAGTGTGGTGGTGTACACAGGTCAAATACCAAAAAATGTATCTCTGTTCCTATATTTATGAACCGGACTACATGTGGTATGGGACACCAAAAGTCTAATCAAAGACTCTACTTTTGAAGTACTAATCTGAGAAGATAAAACAAGCATGTGTATCAATATTGTTCTTTGTTCAGTATTTTCCATTTTGCAAAATATAAATACCAGAGAAAATTAAATATCTTTTCGAACACTGCTTCAATTTATCACTAGAAAACGTATTTTTGGGGTTTTTTATGTAAATGCTTAAGTTAACCATCTCTTTTGTGGAACACTACTGTAACTGTCATTTCAAATAATGATTTATACATAACAGTATACATTTTGTTTGAGACAGTTTTCCCATCATGCACAGATTTAAACTGTGCTGGACCCTCCATATGCAGGCAGTCAGAGGTGTGTGTTTGTGTGTATCTGTGCCTAGACGAGAATGCACTTGCTGGCATTTCGTGTTCACCTATGCGTGCATGAAGAATGTCAGACGTATTTAACTGTGATGTCTCACATCCTCCACACCACAATACTTATCCTCAACAAGGCTGAGGTGGAAGATTGATGGTCTGTCTCTTCTACTAGTCTCACAATAAGACCTTTGAGAGTTGATCTGCTGGGTCAGGACACAGTAGAGGGGGGGGCAGAGGTTCCTCCACCTCTGGTGGCATTTGACCCCGCTCCCACCCCAGTGCTCTGAATTGGCACTGCTTTGTGCTTGACTGGACACTGATTGAACAGGGCACCAGTGGCCGTGAGAGCAGGGATTGCGCTGCATCAGTGCACACTAAAAGAAAATTTACTGCAGCCCAATCAATGTATACTTGAAGACACACAAACACTACTTTATATGTGCAAATACATGCAGTATTTAGCAACATGTGAAAATTCCATATTCTAATGATGAACTAGGAGTACTTTTTATGAATAACAAAAAAGTGAGTTTAGGAAGTTTAGAGAATGGATTTTTGAATTAATTTGGCTGTGGGTGGAAGAAAAGGCTGGTTAAGTGTGCAGTTTCACTAGAACAGTAATTAGTCTAACGGAGGTTGTTTTTAAGGCAATACAATTAATTACTGGCAGTGCACCAGTACATTAGCATAGAATGAGTTTCCTGAAAACTGTTTGCTTTCTCCCAGGGGTTTATTTCTTCCTTGGAAGGAGAAAATCTCCTTTTGTCAGCTCACATACAGTTAAAGATTTTCTTTTCTTTCTTTCTTTCTTTTCTGTGGAAATGGAGAGTGTATGAGAAGACAAAGGAGTGGTCTGTGGTTAGTATTATCAGTGTCTGCCACACTGTCACATGGGACCTGAATGCACACCTGTCTGTAAGTGAAATGATATCATATTACACGATTGGGATAAGATTCTTGTGTGTTTGTGAGTTGTGTGATGAGGGGCTTGGGTGACCCACAAAACACTGAGGTCTACATTCACATGTAAATACATATTAAAAGCAGAAACAATAATTGCAACCTGCAGATGTGGGATGATGTCATTGTTCTGTAAGTCTAAGAAATTTAATATACTGTTTACTGTTAGGGACCCATTGTTACAGTTGTTCTCCAGACAGATGCTGAAGATATATAAATGAAAACATGAAATTCCTCTATTCTGTATAGTAACACACTGCTAGAAGATCGTGGCTGCAAACCCACTGTCTTTTCTGGTGTTTCTGTTTTCCATGTTGTACAAATTGAGTTAATACATTACTGAATTAAAATACAATTATGTGCTATAATGACAAATGATTAAAAAAATGGCACAATCTAAAATCTCTGAATATTGCCTGGTTCTGTGCAGCTAAAAGACATACGTCTCTTTAAAAACACCAGCAAATGAAACAAGCTGAGGCCAGGAAGAACAAGAAGACAGGTTGATTTTCAGAGGACTAGTTTAACGTCACCTCTACAAGGGCAGCAGCCCTCCTAATGTGGGCGTGTGTTTTATGTCGGATTTTACTGTCTGGAACTGTAACCTGTGATGTTGGGTCTCTTTCGAAAAAGAGGTTACTAATCTCAAGGTAAATTAAAAACTTTGCATAATCTTATTTTAAAAAACACTGCTACAGTACTGTGACTAGCATCCACAGCAACTTTCACTTAAAAGGAGTCATTCATCAACATCCTACCCCATTTTTCTAGATCAGCCATTGCACCTATCACACTGCACGACACACACACACACACACACACAATTACTTTGAGAACAGCATTGTGTGTGTGTGTGTGTGTGTGTGTGTGTGTGTGTGTGTGTGTTGTAGGTCAGGAATGCCAACACTGGAGCCATACCACTCAGTTTAATTTGACAAAATGACCAGTGAGACGTCAGAGATGTTGTCCTCCTCTCTGTGTAGCTTCTCTCATCTCACAGAGCTGAAATTCAGGTCAGTTTCCTTACAGAGTCTGACAGTGGGCTGGGTGAGTCACCACCGACACAGACACAGAGAGCCAGTTCATTCAGCATTCAGAGATGTTTATGCACTTGCATATCTATAAAGGGAAACAAAATATCTTTTTGAATAAAGACAAGATGCAGAATCTGTCTTTTAAGCTGCAGAGGACAAAACTGAAAAATCTTATCAGGATATAACACAACACTGGATTGCAATACAGTAAGGCATCCTGTCCTCACAATGTCAGACACTATCACTGTGGTGCAGAACGTAATGACATCTGTCACTTGAAGACATTATTATGGCATTACCATAATCATAATCAGCTAAGACCAAAACATGAATCCTCACTACATGTGCATGTCCATATACAGCTGATCTTTGCCATTCTATAAAAACAACTGTGGGACATAAGAACAACAATAAGAAAGACAAGAACTGAACTGAATGTAACTGTTGGTACTACACAGTGGTGGTCATGTCAGACTTTCCACCTCTGATGAATATTGCTTCATTAAAGAAATAGTTCAAGATTTTTTTTAAGTTGCTTTTAATACACAAGTGCATAAATATATGTTTAAATATGTCTTCAATCTCTTCTACCAGTCATCAGCAGAAGATATCTATCCCTCCACCACAGGAGACAGGAGAAAAAGGAGTGAAATTTGTTTTACTTTGAAAGATACTGACTTTATTTAGTGTAGTAGAATCTGTTGTAAACGGTGGCCCGCCTTTCTTACCTGGGTGAACATATTCTGTGGAAAGCAGAAGCAATTTAAACTATTTCTTGCTTCTTGTTGGGCAGTTTTGGTTAACAGGGTCCACTACCATTCAAGACATTATTTACATGACCTCAAAGGAAAACACAAATCAGTAGTACAACACATTCAGCAACAGTTCCTCATAAAAGTGTGCACACATCATGCATATCATGGGCTAACAGTCTACAGCTGGATCACAACCAGTTTGCATACAAGATCAAGAAGGGAGGCGAGGATGCTGTGGCATCTGCGTTGTGTCCTCTATCCCCTGCCACAGAACCTACCTGGCTAAATGCCACTCATCAACTTCAGTTCTGCATTTAACATGATCCAGTGCCAACGGATAACAAGGAAGCCCAGAATCTCAACACTCCCCACCTTTCACCCGGCGTTCTCAGTGACAGACTACAGAATGTAAGGATCATTTCCTATCAGTAAAACTCACAAGGCTGTGTCCTCAGTCCCTTCTTCTACTCTTTGTATGCATGTTGCATACTTTGAGAACTCTATTATTTCACCCAGTGGTGTACACTTTCAAATATTTTTGGATCACAAAGGACAATAAAGTCACTTTGACCTTCACTCCACTCAATCTACTGTATAAACACTAATAACTCTCTGCTATTGACAAAGTCAAAGTCCTCTGTGTTTCCCCCCACCCACCCAAAAGCATTATTCAGTCCATCCTGCTCTACTGCTCCCTTTATTTTCTCACCAAGCTGTCACACACATGCATTAACATGTATTAACTGTTGTCCCATCATCTTACCTCTCAGATCTCAGTGTGAGAGCCAACCACATGGCACTCACCACAGAGTACAACCCTGAACACCCACTCAATCCATTTTTCACTCTGCTCTCATTCGGTCATAGATACAGGACACTTCATTGCTAAACACATGATCAAAGTAGTAAATGGTAAATGTTCTGCACTTATATAGTGCTTCTCTACCTTATTAGTACTCAAAGCGCTTTACACTGCTTCACATTCAACCATTCGCACACACACACTGACACACTGATGGCAGAGCTGCTATGCAGCTGACCTGACACACCGAGGGCAACTTGGGGTTCAGTGTCTTGTTCAAGGACACTTCGATATATGACTGGAGGAGCCGGGAATCAAACCACTAATTCTATGATTGGAAGACAGCTGGTCTACCTCCTGAGCCACAGCCGCCCCCCAAGTCTCTCTGCATAATGCAGAGGTGGTAAGTAACTAAGTACATTTACTCAAATACTTTACTTAAGTACAATTTTGAGGTACTTTGAGTATCCACATTTTACGTTACTTTAACTTTTACTCCACTACATTTGACTTCAAAATCAGCTTCCACCTTTTTGTTCCACAGTTTGCAGGTAGGTGTAGAATTTTCACTATTTCACCAATTTTCACCAACATAGAATTCTACACTGTTTAAAATATATAGATTTCTCAGTGGATTACTTTTACTTTTGTACTTTTAGTAAAGTTTATAGGTTGCACTATAGGATTTTTAGTAAAGTTTATAGGTCGCACTATAGGACTTTAGTAGAAAAGTTAAAGGGCACTTTGAGTAATTTTAGGCAACTACTTGCACTTTTACTTGAATACTGAGTTTGTGTACTTTAAACATCTTAGTGTGCATGTGGGTATGTACTGTAACATTACACTATGCCCTGATAAGACAATTTGTTCCCCAGAGGACAATTGTATTTAGATATTTAAGCAATTTTCTTTGTAGTTATTTCACAGGATACTTCAGAGCACTTTCAAGCTCTTATTTTAATTAAACATTATAAATTATATATGCTGAAAACATTTTGAGGTGACAGAACTGACTGTAAAGAATTTATCACTGTCAGTTTATTTCCTATGTAAAATACATTAGTATGCAGCACATCACCATCACAAATAACAGAGAAGTACAAGTATTGTAATGTATTGTAAAATTTGAGTGCTCAACAGCTGTTGAGGAAAAAGTGACTGCAATTGAATTCTCATTCCTTCATTTGAAACATAACTATAAATCTCTCATAAACCCACTCTTATATTTACAAGAACAACATAAGGTGTGTCATCACCAGATGGTATTTTTCTTTGGAAGGAACCAAAGTCCAGGAACCTTTACTGGGGTAAAAGTCCTTTGAGTGAATTGTGATTTGCATTTTCAGAGGAGGGCCAAAGTCCTACGAAGATTAACTGTCAGTTGCTTTTAATGCCATTATAACTCAGGAGTGAAAAGATGAACTAATATGTATCAGAATATCAATAGGAGACAGTGATATGGCTGCATGGCTGAAAACCAAAGATTCAAACCAAACTCTGTAAAGTTAGAAATACATGTTCCATGTGAATTAAATGTACAGAGACAGTAGATTTTTTTCCTACCAAAAATATAGAATCTACAACATCCTATTGTCGTTTCTGCAAAAATGTCTGATATTGCAAAACATCCAGTTGTGTTATGAATGTTTTTTTATGGTTGGGTTCAGACACAACACGGTGTTAAGGTCAGGGAAAGAGTGGACTGACACAGGACACTGACACAGGACTCTGGACTCACATTCAGGTCTGCACTTTGTCAGTTCTGCCCCAACAGCTTGTTACAATCCACTTTCCATTAATAAATCAGAACATCATTCTGATTACATTAATCAATCATCAAAACATAATCAGAGTTGCGGTCTAGTTGCACAGAAGCACACATTTTCAAGAGACAAGGCTGGTTACACACACGGCTTAACTAACTAGAGCTAAATAGAGCTTTTCTAATCCTGACATTGATCCATACAGAATGTTACTTTGTTAACCTATCAGTAAATGAAGCAAGTGTCTACGCACTACAAGTAAAATGTCCTGTCCTGATGGTCGTGATGTACTGTAATCACCACCACAGAGAGAAGGTAACTCCCCAAGAATTCCAGTGAACCACAGGTGACTGTACCTTTACCAGGGCAGTGTGAACTGCCTGTTCTTTGGCAACACGCTGTCACTGACTAAAGAAACTCACCTCAGCCTTCACAAATAGAACTGTCTTTTACTGACTAACACAAACAGGAAACATCCATTTACATGGCAACTACCTCTAACTAATCCATGACTCCTTCCTTTTTTATACTCCATCTGGATATGATTTGGCTGTAGCGGGGGGAGACATACTGCCCCTACAAACTGAGCCAAGAAATACTTTTCCTATTCGCTTTACTTCCTTCGGCAAATATTAAGGGACTTTAAGTTTAGAGGGGGAAATGGAGAGGGAGAGCTGAGCAGTGAAGAATGAACTGGGAGACGGAGTGGAATTAGTGAAAAGATGAATAATCTAGAAAGTGAAAACTGTCTTCTACTGAATGTCAACAGGATGTTGAGAATTCAGAATTCAGCTTTTCAAATGTTGAATGAATGATGAGACTTTTTTTACAGGCTGTTGGAAAACATGTTTATGCATGTACTGTAAGCTGAATCCTAACTCTCTTCTAGGAGAAAGGTGAGAAGAGCATAGGACAAGAACTGCGAAAAACAAATTAGAGATGAACAAGGGGGAAAATAAGAAATTTGGAAGTGAAGGAAAGCATCTGGTTGTGATTTTCATGGAGGTGTCTCCTCTGCTTCTATCCCACAGTATTGTGCTTTTCCCTGACATACTGACAAAGCTACAGGAGGTGAGCACTGCCAGGAAAAATAAAAGTACAGGCAAGCGTGTTTGGGAGCAGAGGGTGGGAAGGAGGAGGAGGAGACGACAGGAGTTAGGGTTGGAGGTGATGGTGGTGGTGGGTTAGTGTGAACAAAGGCAGTCAGTCAGGCCAGCCGCAGAGGGCTAGAGTAACATATATGGTGAACAGGCATTTAAATAAACACAGGAATCAGAGATGAATGTCGGGCTGGCGTGCACTCTGGGACCTACATCTGGAGGTCTAACAAGTTTCTATCATTAGACATCATTACTGCTGCTCCTCCTTGTGCTCTGCGCACTGGAAGCTCCACAGTCAGGGACAAACAGTAACATCAAATTGAGTTTCTCTCCGTGTTTCAGACTGTTTCTGTTTGATGATAGTTTTTGCTTGTTAGTGGCATGTTTTAACTCTGGTCATTAACCAGAGAGAGGCCATGGCATTTAGGGGGAAATCAAGGGGCTGATTAGCACAGATGGATTTAACTGTCTTTGATGATGTTTAGTGACGTGTTGTACACACAAGGCCTTTAACAACTGCTATTGACCTTTACCCAGCAGTGACTATGTGTTAAATACATTAATATTTAGTAATACTTTAGTAATGCCCTTGGGGAAATAGTTGTTGGACAGCTGCCAGACAGAATAAATGGGTGCAAGTACAGGGTTGCTGTGTCCAAGGACACCTCATCATGTAGTCTGCTGGGACTGGGAATCGAACGAAACACCCTCATGTTTGAAAACAGCTGCTCTACCCACTTTTTATAGCTACTTGTAAACAACCTGGAAGTGTATTATGATAGTCTTCTGTTATAGGAACACTGACATTTGTGAAATCACTGTCCTGTGTTTTAACCCTGAGCTGCAGTATGACATCTCTCTCACACATACATACATCTTTATTTCTTGACTTCCCTTTTAACCTCCATCCTTCCCCTCATCTGTCTGACCACCCATCTTTTTAATGGTGATAGGATGTATTTAGCAGACAAGGTTCTCGCAGGCACATACATTAGTTTTTTCTTCTACCTCATGTTATCTTTTTTGTGGCTGCAGTGTAATAAAGTTAATAGACTCTCTCTTCTGCTGACATTCACACCGGCTTCCAGAATTTACAGCTTACGATCCTGGGGACACATTTTGACTGTTGGGATAAGTTGAGTCTAACTGTCTTGGCTGGAGCTCTTTTGCCCAGTCTGACATATTACTATCAGAATAGAACTGGGTGAGCACTGAGAGCTAAACTGAACTCGTTTCAGGAAATTCACAGATTCAAAGCTTATGTTGAGGTTTAAGCAGTTCATTTTAACTGCAGCCTGCATCATGTAAACCTGAGATGGTTTTAAACATGCATCAAAACATGCACATAGCACCAGGCACATAGCACCAGGCATTTTATAGTATCTCCCAGCTGCATGCATGTCAATTAAGGTGATGTTCAGAGTTTTAGAGTGTGAAGGCCCATCAGATATTCAGGAAATACCAGTGAAAAGTCCTCCTGAGGGCTCACAGAGAGGTGTGGGGGAGTAGCTTGTTTTGTAAATGTAGCTGAGACTCCAGTCATAATAGTGGATTTATCCTGTTAGCTCCATGTGGGCAATTCAAAGCCAAGCTGCAGCATAAAAAGAACAAAAAGATGGCTTCCATATGTTAATCCTCCCTGAGCTGGTTTGTTTGGTAAATATGAATAATGTAAATAGCTGTGATTGAAGCTGAAGTGATTATTGTCTTTGGTTTTAATTGCTCAAAAAGTGCAAAGATGCTGAATAACAAGTGGTTGTGTTGTTTGGTATTTATCAGAAAGCTGGGATAAATATATCTGTGAGCATTTGAACAAAAAGAGGTGTCAGAGGCAGGGACCCTGAAAGACTGACCAAAAAATCTAAGCTCATACTAAAATCTGTCCCCTCATCTTCAAGGAAAACTACAAAAGATTTCCAAATGTATTTCACAGGAGGCAAATTGATGATTGACTGGAGTGAAGAGTATTGTTAAGTCTGGAACATGCATTCTGTGAAGGATAACGCACAAGCTCTGCAGCAGTCAGTTTGTTCATACGCATGTAAGCCCTGTGCTTGTTTGCGTTGCTACCCGACACTGTAGTGGGTGCTGTGTTGTTATCTTTATACACACTGGACACTGGTCATTAAAATGATCTTCACAAGCCAGCCCCATGCCCGGCTCTTGGGCTGATCGACTCTTATGACATAATTAGGGCGAACTTAGGGACTCGTTCTATCTTCCACATGAACCATGAATTGGCCCTTATCCTCTGATGTACTGTATTAGAGTCATTTGTTCTCGGTGCTCTCAACAAAATTTCCTGATTCAATAAAGCTTAAACTAACAGCTGTTCTGTCCACTGGAAGCAATGACTACTGTATGAGTACTGTATGTGTTTGGTTCTCTGGCTACTTCTTAGTTTTCTTCCACACTGTTAGAATTGAAAGGTTTTGTATTGGACAAGCAGTGTATTCTGATGGATTTGTGACCATGTACTGTTGTGCATGTGTAAAGAATTCTGTTTCCTTTGCATCTAATGGAAAAAGCACATTTCTGTGTTTTCTTTTTTCACTTTGCTTTGAAACAGACAGAGGTGGAAGGAGTGTGACAGGACTGAAGCTGAAGTCACTGTGGGACAAAAGGAAAGAACTAATTAGATGTGTGGGTTCATAACAGTTGGTGTGCTCTACTTTATGCATGACCCACAATAAATATGTGTACTTCTCTGAATCCTGGCCAGTGAAGTCCAGCAAAAGCCTTCCAGCATGCATGCTGGCGAAGAGAAGGGGAAAATCAATCAAGAGACTACAGACCATAAATGAAGCTTTACTGAGGCAGAATATATGAGTCATGCACTCTTCCACACTAGCTAATGCTCAGCTGACAGGAAGAAAGACCAATCAGATTCGCCACATCCACAATGTTGGTCCATTAAAGCTGTCAGCTCCTCATTTGTCCTTGTACTTTCTACCTGCCACATGCTGCTCTCTATCTGTACCTTTAAGATCAGGAGTCCTGATATTCCTGATGAACACAGTGTATATATAGCAGGATAGAAATTCTGATGATGCTTTTACCACAGATAACTCATACTGTCAAAGCTTTACATATAGTGTCTGTATTGGCGGCATGATAGCAGTGGACAGAGCAGTCGTCTTCAAACCCCAGGGTCAGTGTTTTGCTTCCCAGTCCCATTAAACTATGTCAAGGTGTCCTTGGATAAGACACAGATACCCTGAACCCTTGGGGCTTCAAAGTGGGTTGTCCACAAATAATTTACCCAAGGAAGATATAAATACAATATCAATTATTATTAATAAACCATACTTTATTCTTGCGTTCTACTAGTCTCTTAGAGAGATCATATTTCTCCTACATTAGCTTCTCTCCATTGGCTCCCTGTTAAATCTAGAATAGAGTTTAAAATTCTT
>JAUBNQ010000017.1:28355152-28369670 GCA_032353495.1 Ctenopoma kingsleyae | reverse complement strand
TCTGTTCCCTCGCCTTCCACAAGTTACAAGTATAGATTTAGAGTCATATACCTTTGTGTTGTCATATCCTTGTGTTTGTTCTGAATGTGTGTGTGTGTTTGACCTTTACAGGGTTACCTGCAGTACTCTGTCTTATTCTATGGCTACTATGGCAGCGTGAGGAAAATTGGCAGTGCTGGGTACCGGTTGCCCCTTGCCTACTTCTTGGTTGGAATGGCTGTCTTTGCCTACAGTTTCATCATTCTATTAAGAAAGTAATCATGTTCTCTGTACAGCTTATCCTGGTGTCAAAATGATTTCGTGATATACAGTAATACTATGATGTAGCCTAATTCTTGAAGCGGATTTAATCAGCTTTTCACATCAAGTCTGTTTCAGATTGACTAGATTATATTGTGTGTTGTGTTACAAAAATGTACTGCTCATTGAAAAGTGTAATTGTCTAATTGTCACTTGCCTAATACCAAATTAAGGTATTTTCTCTATTTTAAGCTATCTTGAGTTTGCTGACTATTGAAAGCAGAGGAAGATATTGTAGCTTATTAACAGTTTCACACTGTATGCATTTCTATAACCCTACTCTGTCAGAGTTTTAAACTCTGCACAAACGAGGCATGGTTTGCAGACAGTAGTCAGTTAAACAATTATAAACTGTACTTTGAATATCTGATGCTAGTATAGTCCCACTTGTCAGGTGCGTTGGCAGTTTCTAGCTACAGCAGTAGGCAGCTTGTCCTGACTTTATGACATAAAGCATCTAGCACTGCTTTGTCGCACCATCATGCATTGTTGTGACCGAACAGTTTAATATATGGGTTTAACATAAAAAAGGATAGAAATCTTTAGGGATCATAAATATCTACAAATATATTCTGTAACATCTCTAAACCAAAGTACTGGACTGCTCAGTTCAATGATTGTCTGGCAAAAATCACTATCCTTACAATGTTTCCATGATAATATATTGTATGGGTTAGTAAGGTATTCTGAATGATCGTTCTGCAGAATGGCCAAGAACTCTCGCCTGAGCCTGGCCAGTGCCTCTGATGAGAACTTCACATTTTGCTGGAGGGTGTTCTGTGCCTGGGATTACCTGATAGGAAACCCAGAAGCTGCAGAGAGCAAAGGAGCCGCAATCGTCAATAACATCAGGGTCAGACACACAAGGACACTTCAACCACAATCCCAACTTTAACCAGTCCCACTTACTGTACATACAGAATAGCTTTAGTCAACCTCAATCTTTCTATTAATGTATCACTTGAAATCAGTGACTGGCTGTGTTTTCCCCTAAACACATGATACAAAATGTCGTTTTGCACAGGAAGCCATTGTTGAGGAGCAGGAAAAGAAGAAGGATACCAGTTTGTAGGTGTAGTTGCTGCTTGTGTGGCATGTTTCTTTCTCTCCATGTTCTTGATTATTGTTTTCTTTTCTGTTAGAACAGCTGAAACAACCAAACGGTGACTTCATCAATCCAGCTTATTTACAGCACCCCGCATGTGATATCTTTACAGCTCACACACTGTGATATTCATTCATCCTGACATATAAGTTATAGAAGCTAATAGTAAATCACTGGAATGATATGTGTGGAGTCCCATAAAATATTAAAATGAGATAAATGCATGACATGTATGATACCCAGCTATATTTCAGCTGTCCCTGCTTAGATGTCATCATCACATTCATGTGCAAAGAGAGCGTTGTTTCCTCTGCACACTGCTCTGATCAGCGTGTTTTTGTGTGTTTTCAGGGCAGTTCTGATCAGCCTTCGTATCATAGCCAACATTCTGGTGCTGCTGTCTTTAGCCGGCAGCATCTACATCATCTACTTTGTGGTGGACCGTTCTCAGAAACTGGAGCAGGAGAAGCCGGAGCTGACGTTGTGGGAGAAGAATGAGGTAGCAGAGCAGATCAGACATCATCATCCTCATCGTCATTAGTTTGATTAGATTATTCAACATACAATACACTTTCCAGAGAATCAATGACAGTAGAGACTTGAGACTGAGGCAGTGGAAGAAGCTTTCATCTCTCGCTGACAGTTCATCATTTTATTCACTTCAGAGAAGCTGCTGTTCTATCAACCTGATAATTCTACAACTGATTCAGTGTTCTGCATCAAAATATAGTCTATATCCTAACGGATCTGATTGGACCAAAATTCAAATTGTCACACGAATCATGGTTTCAATTTAATAGTGCTAACTGTGAAATTCAAAAATGAGTTATCGGAAAGTGATAGTTCCATCTTCCAGAACCTCAGTATGAGATGGACATTTGTGTTGCAGTTTTGGTCTCAGTTTGATTAACACCTAATTGTTCTGGTCTGCAGTTCTGAATGCAACAGCTGTTTCTGATAATCAGCCACTGAACCTTCTAGCAGATGGACTAGGATCCTGGCAATCCACATCATGACTTCCAACAAAACTGATACCATACAACATACCCCCATTTAAATGACATTAAATGAGTGGATAACTTTCCTTAACAGCATAAGTGCTATAGATAATGGATGGAACTAAGCAGGTAGAAAGAGATATTCAGTACTGATTCTAAAGCTAAATGAGTTGGTTTCAGTTTCATATCTTTTTATCCTTCAGGTGAGTGTGGTGGTTTCGCTCATCACCATGATTGCTCCATCGGCCTTTGAGCTAGTGGCTCAGCTGGAGATGTACCACCCGCGGACCTCGCTGCGATTCCAGCTGGCCAGGTGATCTGTCGCTCCAGCGACTGCTGTGGAATACAGTACACAACTGTCCAACTCACACAACTGTTCAAAAGTTTGCATCACATATAAGTTTTCAGTCTTACTTGCAAGATCAAATCCCAGCCCAACCCTGACACCAGGTCTGTCCTTGAGTAAGACACTCAGCACTGGCTCTCCAGGCTGGTCAATTTCATTCCAACCTAAGTGACACCAGACGTTTTAACAGTAGTGTACATAATACTGTATATAATATGTCTAACTGCACATAACATTGTCTATGTGTGTGTTTATGTGTTTACAGAGTACTTGTGTTATACCTGGGCAATCTCTACAGCCTCATCATTGCCCTTCTTGATAAAGTCAACAGCATGAGCTCTGCAGTGAGTATAGAAAGTACAAAAAAGGAGAAAGAAATCTGCTTATAGTGATAGTGACCTCACTATGTAGGGACTATTTCTGGTGTAAAATACAAAGAATATATGCATGGTGCAAATGGAGAAGTTTGTTTTTTGGTAATATGAGCGAACTGACCCTCCTGCCAGACGGTGAAGGAAAAAAATCCAGAATTCAGATGGAATGTTCATATTTCTTTTTGCTGAATGATGCAACTGCTCCCAGTCATTATGCTAAACTAGGCTAAGCTTGTTCTGACTCAAGCTTAACACATAAGTGGCCTTATTATGTTTAATTTAGGGTTAATGTTTGCTCTTTTAAAAACTGCAAATACATATTGCATACATATATATTTTCTCTTAATGCAGCATCTCCTCTGGCCTCGTGACTAAAAAGACAAACTTGAGCTCTTGTTTCTTCAAAGCTCCCCTTCCCCCATCTCACTGTTTTCTGATTGGCAGCCTGTAGAGGTCTTCCTGCGGGCAAAACATTACCCAGACCAGCTTTATTACAATGTAAAACAGTTTATCCTCTGTTGGATTGTAGCACAGCTGTAGGCCGTACCATATTATTTTTGTAACTTTACAAACATACAGTACATTTTTCATCACAGATGAAAAAATCACTTTCTGGCAAGATGGCATAATTAGTGGGTGTAGGAGCCCGAATTGGATGTCTAGTAATGGACTTCCACAAATAATTTTCATTTGAGTTTTAGTTAAACTACTCTTTTTGCATCTGAAAGTTGCTATTACATTACCTTATTGCTATTACGTTACCTGTATGAAAATAGTATAGCACATACCTTTGTCATCTAGGTCCCAGTGAATAAAGGCAACTGGTCTGACTCCAGCTCCTTCCTGGCCACCATCTCCCAGCCTGAGATAGAAAGCCTATCCACCCTAGTATCTGAGATCTCTATCTCTGAGCATCACAACAGCACCATAGCGACCATTGCCACGGTGCTGGATATTACCAACAGCAGCAGAAGCAGCTCGGTGTACATGTCAAACCAAACAGCTCTGTTTGAGAAAAACACCCGCTCTCAGCAGGACCAGTGCTGGGAAACCTACGTTGGACAGGTTCTCTCTCCTGATTACTATACACTCAAATGGGGTGGCTATATTTATACAGTTCTAATGTGTCTCAGATTGAGGATATTAGACCAGTGTCTTAAACTATGTAACATGCAGTATGAGCAGAATGATGAAATTATCAGAATTATAAAGATATTTAAGAATGTCATTGTAAAATTAATCAGAATACTAAACACGATTGCAAAACATTAGCAGCATAAATAAAGTGCTGGAAAATGTTTGACCAGATAACGATGAGGGAGAAAATATCTGAGAAAGCATCGAAATTATTACCATTCATCCTGAAGGGAACATTAATGTCTATAAATTTCATGCTAGTCCATCAAGTAGCTGTTGATAGAAGGTGGCCAATCAACCAGCTAAAATACAGATATAGACATAAAGGCTGCCTCTGTTGATACACACATTAAGCATTATTGCTCTCTCTTTACCTACAAGGTAATTGCTCAAGATGCTTTTGACATGAGCACTCTATCCCAGTGCAGTCCCTGGAGTCCTGAAGCACAAATAGAGACATTACTGAAATAAGTAGCTGTTTTTAGTTTGGTGTGAGTTATGAATCATTAAATATACCGTATGTATGCTTGTATATGCAGTATATATACATAAATATGTATGATGTACCGATGGGTGTGTTTATGGTCTTTTTGCAGGAAATGCTGAAGCTCTCTATCATTGATATGATCTTTACAGTGGCCAGCATCCTGCTCATTGACTTCATCAGAGGTTTGGTGGTTCGCTACCTGAGCGACTGCTGCTGCTGGGATTTAGAGAGCAAGTTTGTAAGTTCCTTTTATGTACATGCATGGACCTTTCATCACTTTACCCACGCTGCCATCTGATCATGCAGATATTGTGGGAAATATGGAGATGTTTTGTGTATTACATTTTATTCATGTTAATTACTGAATTCCAATGCATTTGAGAAACATAATACTCTTTATTTTATCCACAGTGTTGCCTTTAAGTACCATTAAATGTAGATTAAAACGTGTTCCAAGCATTCAGTATTACATTAATGACACATACAGATTATTCTGTATTGGCTTGTTTGAATATTTTATTACTACATACGACAGAGTTAAATATTAAAATCTTAACACTCAATGAACCACATGCACAATATTGGAACATTACATTTCCTGGTGCAACAGGTCAAGGTCAACCATAACCTTATTAACCATAATAATTGCATTATGTCAGATATCAGTTTAGAGTTTTAGTGACTCGTGATGGTCTTTCTTTCATTTTCTCCTCTAGACATATTTAAACCTGTAAAATGTTTTGTTTTTATTTATAATTTATGAGGAGGAACTTTTTAATTTTTTAAATCATATCTCCTCCTCCTTCTAAAACAGGGGTGTCAAACTCAAATGCACAGTGGGACAAAGTTGTGGGCCAACATTGAAATTTATTGAAAAAATCTTCCTCCAGATATGACAATGAACCTGAAACAAGTTTTGTTTAAAAATTGAATATGGAACAAGCAAAGCTTAATAATATGCAATATATAACTTATTATTGCACACATGCAAAATCTAATTTAAAAAAAAAAAACACAGCAATGGCATTCATTTCTTAAACAAAATTAAAATAAAAATCGTATGCCTCTTTTTTTATTTGCAGCCTTCTCATTTAAATTTCAACAGTAACCTTTTCCACTTTTCCACACCGCTAATGATAAATTTAAAAATAAAATAACAATAATAAACTAATTGAGTAATATTAATATCCTTCAATGAGGTCGCTATGGCTATTGTCAACAGAGGAGAGTGTGTTTACGGGTCCTGTCCTGATCGTCGCGCCAAAACACCAGCAGAGCATTCTGGGATTTGTAGTATTAGTGGAACATGCGCTAATACTGGCGGGCCAGCTCTAGTAGTCATTTGGTATTGCCTCGCAGGCCAAATATAATTACACTGCGGGCCAAATTTGGCCCGCGGGCCAGAGTTTGTCACCTATGTTCTAGAAGAAGATACAACACTAAACGTAGTCATTGACTATGTTTTTTGTTCTATTTTTTCCTCAGCCTGAATACGGAGAATTCAAAATAGCAGAAAATGTCTTACATCTGATTTATAACCAAGGAATGATCTGGTAAGTCTGACACAACGTCCAAACTAACTGATGTACTTTGAAGATATCTTTAATTCCACTGTGTCAGCAGTTTCTTGTCAGTGTGTTTATAATAGAGGATCTAATTCACAGTTAATAGCCTGGCTGGTGTCCACTGCCTCCAAAAGCCTGTTTAAAGGACCATTGCCCTCTATAATATCTCCATTACACTCTCAGCTGTATTTCCTCAGCTCATTTCAGAAGTGTCGCCTTCTACCAATGAACGTAATGAAGTGAAACCGTGACCCACAGGATATAATGTCTTTTATATGGGATGTGTGTGTGTGTGTGTGTGTCTCTGTGTGTGAGCGAGAGAGAGAGAGAGAGATAGAGATATAGACCTGTTTCTCATTCTTTATTTCAGGATGGGAGCGTTTTTCTCTCCCTGTCTTCCTGCTTTCAATGTACTGAAGCTGATTGGTCTGATGTATCTGAGGAGCTGGGCCGTCCTCACCTGTAATGTTCCCCATCAGCAGGTGTTTCGAGCCTCCAGGTATCTCACACACGGTGATATATATTTAGGTTTATTTGCTATATCATTGCATATTAATATTGGTAAATACTGATGTATGTAATTATTGTATTGTGTTGTGTTGTGTTGCAAGCTGTTATTGCTTTTCATGTTCGCTGACATCAAGATTTACATTAGTAATCCAATGCAATCAGTAAATTCAGGTATTCATATTGCTGATCCTAACACACTGATATCCAATACTAAACAGTTTTAAAAATAACAAGTAACCAGATCATTTACATAACTGAGCATTTTACTACATTTTACTATGGGAAATCCTCACAGACAAAAACAGACATTCCCAAAAGAAACATGTGATTAATGTTATTTCTTACAATACTAAGAAAATTTAATAAAGTCAACTCATTTGGCTGGGTTAATATAATCACTGGTGACTGGACTGGAATGCACCATGGATCTGACTCACACTGGATAATTCTTGAAGCTTGATCTTCTTGCTTTGAACCAGAGTTATGAACAGTGGCGTGACATACGTCCTCTCTGGCTGATCAAAACTGATATGTGCTTGTGCACTTTTTATTATATAAAGAAGTTTAACTGAACATGATGGTAGCCTGTCAGTAAGGCTTTGCAGTGGTGTCTGCACAGAGAGGTAGGGTCACTTTTCTGTTATTGTAGAGGGCAGACCTGCTGCCTTAGAGATGGAGGGGATGTGGTCAGCAAAGCTTAGCTGATTGTCAGTGATGACTGTTTGAGGACAGTCACTGAAGATCACATTGATGCTGTGTTGTATGGAAGGTCTGGCTGGGAAGTCCAGAACTCCTGTCTTGGAGATTTTTATTTTAATTAATTGAAAGTTTTGGTAAACTTAACTCTGTAGCTTTATATTTATATAGTCTGGGATGATTAATTGCCACTCTAAAAACTTTAATTTAGCAAAATAGAGAAATAAAAACTGCAAACTAAATACGACAGTAGGACTATGGACACAAACACATTTACAACCATAAATCCACACCATTTTGGAATGTATACTAAACGATTTAAAAATCATTCACATCACAGACAAGGTTACAATACATCTATATTGGACTCCTAGAGAGTGTACAACTCAGCACACTGTTAACTGAAAACAAAAAATTTTAAAGTAACTTTGTTAATTGTTAATTAATAGACATTTTATCAATAGCATTATATAATAGCATTTTTATGCTTCTGTATACACTAATACAGTGGTGGACGGCATGTGCCAGACCCTTCCACAACATCAACTTCAAGTTGACTCTAAATCAAAACCAAAATAGTAGTAAAATTAGTAAAAGTGTTCACTGACTTATACCTCAACAAGATATGTGCTTGTTACACAATGAACTCAGCACCGGAGGCAAAGATCACCAACTTCTGACAAGATGGTCGACCTTTAACCTCAGCCTGAAGTTAACTTTTTCTGGACCTTAGTGTTTCTGGGGCTTATTGCCTTAATCAGTGGCTTTCCCTAACCCTAACCAATGGGATCCATCCTCGGCTGAGATTAACAACTTTTGCCCAATATTGGCTTCGTCCTGCTGGAGTAGTCTTTATCTACAAACAGGCTCCCTGTTACAAAACAGGAAGAAAGGAGCCACAAATTCTACCCAACACTGCCTCCTTGTGATCACAGTCATAAATAATAAGTGAGTCTCTGGCAAGTCTGAACATTAACATTTCAACATTTCAACAGCTTTGAGATGTTAAGTAGGAAATTCATCCATCCATTTTCTTAACCGCTTGTCCTCGTAAGGGTCGCGAGGGGGGGTTGGAGCCTATCTCAGCTGTCATCAGGTGAGCAGGGTACACCCTGGACAGGTCGCCAGTCTATCACAGGGCTGACATATACATATACAGACAAACAACCATGCACACTCACACCTACGGACAATTTAGTGTCACCAATTAACCTAACATGCATGTCTTTGGATGGTGGGAGGAAGCCGGAGTACCCGGAGAGAACCCACGCAGACACGGGGAGGACATGCAAACTCCACACAGAAAGGCACCCGGCCGACCCGGGGATGAAACCCGGGTCCTTCTAGCTGTGAAGTGACAGTGCTAACCACTAGACCACCATGGCGCCCAAGTAGGAAATTATATCCTTAATTTAATCTCAAAGTCTAGTATGATTTTCTACATACACGTTGCACGGAGGGGGTGGGGGGGTGGGGTGTTTATAGTCTATAGTATAAAGTCTTTCATCTCACACACAATTCCAGAATTAAAGAACACACATAAACACAGGCCCAAGGCACTCAGACCACTCTGATTTATGTAACAAGGCTATTATTGCCTGTTTTAGTCCTTATCAGTCACTCCCAGACATGGTGGAAAATCTAAGCAGCCACACACACACACAAGCAGTTGAGAGAACATTTCATGTGACCCATTAAATGCAGTTCTGCAGGGAGGAAAGACTGATACACAATGCTGATGATAAAAAAGGTTTTTTATGTCCTCTACACATAATTATGGAGTGCTGACACACCTGAATGTGTGTAACGCTGACTATATTTCTGTTGGTGATAATATGGATTTTGTTTCAGCATCATTGACACACTCTAATGTTCGTGGCATCAAATAAGAAGTGCAGCATCTGAATGGGGAGAATTGTTTGCCAGTTGAGTCTCACTGGTTGTAATGTGCTGGTCAAAGCTGAATAATGATAACACACACAAGAGCACTACATCCAACATGACTATATGTTAGTGTGTTAACAATGAATTGTGTTGACATCTGATTGAAAACATGCAGTAAATGGACTTTATGAAGAGGGATGTTTATAAAAAGGCCTCTCTCTCTGTGAGTGACAGAGAGCATGTACTGTGCATGTGCACTGTTCTCAAGTCATCATATTTTCTCATTAGAAATACTCAAATAATCAAATGAAGTATGAATAATGTGATATCAACTGAATGCTGATACAGTATAAAAATAAAGTATGTTCACACAGTTCTGCTCAGGACAAACTGTCCAACCTTAAAAGAACAGTAGTGGCTGCACTGCAGAGATGCTGTAAGCCGAGCTCTGATGTACAGTGTCTATAAAAACTATTCACCAGCACTGTTTTGTTCTTTTTGAACTAACTTGTATTTGCCCTTTCTTGTTAGGTACTAAACCTATTTCACTGGGCTGCTTCAGATCTAACAGAACAGCACAATGAACACCTGTGTAACTCACATCTTTGTTAGATTAAATTAGATTCAACTTTATTGTCACATTGCACAGAGATGCAGTTAGAGATCTTGTGTATGTACTATACAGAAAAAGTAAATGTAAATGTACGAATGTAAACAACAGTATACAAATTGGTGATTCGTTCATGTTTCTTAATGATACAAAGATTAGTGAAGGATTTTGGTGATCTGGTGAAAAGAAATATGAGCATTGTGGAGTGAATAATCTCCTTATAATTTCTTTCTGTAATTACATTTTCCCCAGATCAAACAATTTCTACCTGGCCATGCTGCTGTTCATGCTGTTTCTGTGTATGCTGCCCACCATCTTTGCCATAGTGAGATACAGACCGTCACAGCATTGTGGACCTTTCAGGTAACACTACATAATTTAGACAGTAATACAGGTTGTCTGTGGTTTAATGGAACACTTTTAGCTGACTGGTATCAATTTCATCTGTCTGTGCACTACACTTTTATTTTCTACAATGAGATTGATGGGACTTATTTCTGGCTCTTTATAGTAGCTACTGGAAACATATGCGGTGCTACAAACACACACACACACACACACTTTAACATGGCAGGTTCCTCTTCCAGGAAAAAGACCACAGAACAACCTGAATCCCAGGGCCAACAGAAGAACCTGGTTATTCCATACATGGCTGGTGTGTCTGAAAGACTGAAAAGAATTTTTGGACACCACATACCTGTCCACTTCAAACCCACTAACACACTGAGAGAGAGACTCGTCCATCACAAAGGCCGGATACCACAACATAAGAAGAGCAATGTAGTGTTGTTCAGTGCAGTGAAGAATGCTCCAAGCTGTACATTGGAGAAACCAAACAGCTGCTACACAGGAGGATGGCCCAGCACAGAAAGAGCAACACCTCAGGGCCAGAATCAGCTGTGTAGCTTCATCTGAAGGAGAAACGACACTTAAAACCACTCGTAATTTATATTATTGTTACTTTTACCAGGGATACTGCACATTGATGCCTGTATTAGCTCAGTATAATTTACAAATGTGCTTCCTTCTTGAGACAACATGCACATGTGAAGATTTGAGGTTCTTTTTTAATGTGTCTTTGTCCATGAGAGCAGTCATCTGTTCTTAACACACTGGAGAAGTTGTTTCTCACTGTAGGGCATAAAGGACCTGTCTGGTGTTTAAATGTTAATATAAATATGCACACTGAGTATGAAGTGTGTGTTTCAGTGGTCAAGAGAAGATTTATGACATCATCTCTGAGACAGTGGCCAGTGACTTCCCCCTGTGGTTCAGTAAAGTGATGAGTTACATCACCAGTCCTGTGGTAGTGCTGCCGGCACTCCTGCTTCTGTTGTAAGACCACACACACACATTTACAACTGCATTAACAAATCAACACGCCATGCTGACTTTTATACTGCATCTGTGTTTCAGCATGCTGATATACTACCTCCAGGCCATAGCCAGGTCCCTGAAATTTACCAACACCCAGCTGAGGATGCAGCTCCAGACGGTGAGATTCTGAGGAATCACTTCATGAGCTGATACACAATATTTCTTTTCATCATGTATAGTTTGTAGGACTGATTCTGAATGTGTTTACATGTTTCTCAGTTATGGCACATTTGCATTCATAGTAGTAACTCTGGTGTCCGTAACAATAAGAACAGGTCATGTAGAGATCTTTGTAGCTGCAGAGCAGTAGAGACAGGGCACAGGACCTACACTGAGCAGCACCAGTTAAAAAATAAAGTGCTCTCTGAGGGACAAAATGTCTAATGGTGACAGTGCAAAAATAATGATAATGCAACATTATTTGTGTCCAAAACAATGGAACATGTGCATGGCATCATTGCTACTGTAGTGTGATCCACTGTCTAATCTAGAATTAAATTTTAGGCAAGAATAAAAAAATGTCCATTTCTGTTTTGCATCACCACAATTTACTGAAATATATGAATTAATATGCATATATAAGGTTATGCATGAAAATGTTCCTACATGGAGTATCTAATAGTCAGATCATTTTCTAAGGTGGAATATTCCTTATATCTTTATAGGAGCGCACTGAGGACAAGAAGAAAGTCTTCCAGATGGCTGCAGGTATTCTCTGATGTGCCAGGTGTACAGTGTGTGTACCATTGTTCCTGACGTGTTGATGATCACATTGTGACATCAAACCTTCTCTTAGCAAGACTGCAGGCTCCAGAGGCTGCAGTGGACAAAAAGCTGGATCAGCAGGAGAGTGACATTACGAGCCAGGACGCCTCCATCCACACTCCATCTCCACGAAACGGCAGCGTCACTAACTTTCAGTCTCCCGTTCGCCGCGGAAGCAGCATCCGCACCATCACCCAATCAGCATCTAGAGCTGACCTGAACAGAGGAAGTGTGACTGGATCTGTCAGAAGCCCAACAGTGGCCATACTGCCCAAACACAGGCTGGAGCACATACCCAACAGGTTACACACAGACACACACACACACAGCTATATATACAGCATATATTTTATTTATTTTACTATTCAGCTCCACAGTTTTCCAGGTTTTTTCCTTATGTATTCTTTTCCCTGACTCTGCTGAGAAGCTACGAGAAGAATAGATAGATTTATATGTCTTGTTACAGTCCTTTTGACTGTTATAGGTGTCACTGGCAAGCAAATAAGCTAGGTCAACACACCAAGGTATGTAAGTTTAGTTAACTAACAGCTGTATATGCTAACAATCTGATGTTAATATACTGTCATTATGACTACAAGATATAATCAATTAATGAATGCACCAATAATTATAATCCATATAAAATATTCCAAACTGGGACAATCAGCAATATCAGTACTCATCCTTTTGGTTATTTTAAGTTCATTTTCATGCATTTGTACTTTTACTTCACTAAAACTTAGAATGCAGCAGAGGAATAATTAAGCTCATGGCCATGGTTTCATTACAGTCAAAGAGTTACAACAATACAAGGAAAAAATGAAAATAAAAAATCCAACTGGATTATTTATAGATTTAAGCAGATATCTTTTTTTACATTACATATACATCAAATTGATTTTTTTAGTTAATGAAACCATGTTTGCCTAAGTGTATTATTCATTAACTTATAACTGAAATTACTCCTGTGATTTGATATTTGCACTATTATAGAATTTAATGTTAGTAGTGATGATCATATAAGCTGATTTTTGTGTGTTGTCAATTCTCATAACAGGCCCCCACCACTTCTTGGTGGTGCTACCTGCAGGTCCAAGTCCTACCACCACATAGTGTACAATCCCCCAGGTCGCTCTCCTGACAACATTCACTCTGATCCACTGTACAGGAAGACTATACGCTCCATCCATCCTGTGGAGGCTGCTGGAATTATCGCTGCACAGAGTTATGCAGGAAGACGTGGTCACACCACACGCTACGTGATCGTCAATGAGCATGAGCCCAGGAAGAAGCTGCTGCGCTCAGCCACTCGGATCCCACGCCATTACGTCATAGAGGAACCGGCAGAGATCCTGGAGCTGTACCCACGCAACACCAAACGCTACACACCCCGCACCAGCCACCACCCACCACACCATCTTCACCGGTCACATCCATCACAGCAGCATCTGAGTGAAGATGAAGAGGAGGAGGAAGAGGGTAAAGGAAGGGGAAGGGTGTCATCGGGGAAGGCTCATCGACCACGGTCCCTCTCTGACCTCCATCAACCACAATTCTATATTGGTGACCATGGAGAGAGCCACATGGTAATGGCTAAAAACAGCCGAGGTCGAGGAAGATATGGAGAACAAGACGAAGTGGAAGAGGAGGATGGTGAAGGGGAAATGGACTTAGAGTCATCACACTCCAGGTCCAAGACAAACGTGAGAGGAACAGACCCTGTTTTTGTGAGAACCAGGCATCACAACCATTCCCCAGGAAGACACTGTCAGTCCCCGACCAGGACCAGGCACATGGAATCATATGTGAAGCCAAAGACAAGACAGAAACTGGAGAACCCTCTGACCGAGTCAGACTCAGCCTCCCTGGCCTCCAGCAGCGACCAGCAGAACAGCAGCACAGACCAGTACATTCAGGTCATCCACAACAAGGAGCGCTGCTTCAAACCTGAGGCAAGGCAAGAAAAGATGACCAAAAGGAAGTCCAAAACCAGCTTTGGTCCAAATGTGACTGAGTCAAATGACATGGTCTGCTCCAATGTATGACGCCTCTGCTAAAATGATGTTCCTTAAAATATCACACTGTATATGCTACTGGGTGTGAAAGTGTAATTACTGGGTGTGAAAGTGTAATTATACATGTGATGTCTTTCTCCCATGTTTGTGGTCTGTGTTATATTACATGGGTTATTGTAGCAATGTGCAGAAAAATAAAATTTAACAGTGTAACCTCATCTATAGAACATATATACATATAAAAAATCCCCACTCGCCCTCCTGTGGGCGGGCTTTGTCCTTCAAGCTCGGGTCCTCTACCAGAGGCCTGGGAGCTTGAGGGTCCTGCGCAGTATCTTAGCTGTTCCTA
>JAUBNQ010000017.1:28328998-28340737 GCA_032353495.1 Ctenopoma kingsleyae | reverse complement strand
CTTTCTTTCTTTCTTTCTTTCTTTCTTTCTTTCTTTCTTTCTTTCTTTCTTTCTGTTTGAACTGAGAGCTGCTGTAAAATGCCAAAATAATTTCCCTCTGGGATGAATAAAGTTTTTTGAATCTTGAATCTTGAATTATAAAAAAATCATTGGTTTGTACATTTTTCTTTTTTTACCTTCAGCGTCTCTTCATCCAGGGCTTTGACTTCCTGTATCATCCTCTGTATTTCCTGTGAAGGGATGACTGAGATGATAGACTGAGCACAAGCAGAGGTGACTGCTGCCTCGCCATGAGACTCTCTCTCCCCTCGCTCAATGGTACACTCCCTCAGAGTGGCCAAGCTGTGTTAAAAAGGACAAAAACACATCAGTCAAATATGTGTCTGTGAACACTATGTGTGCCAGCGGTGTATTTAACAGCTGTTCTGGCAATAAGATAACTCACCACTGCTACTCTGATAAAACAGGAAATGATACTTTTTTCACACTGAAACCACTTCCTCATGAATATAAAACAGGCACAGTTAGTTTGCTGTAGGAATCTTTTCGTTTCTCATATGAAAGTACCTGAGAGAGAATCCTCTGTCAGCACTATCCACTGCAGGCTCAGAGTCCTTAGGTTTGGTAAGATCCACCTCAGAGGGCTCCTGCGTGTCTGTAGAGCGAGGGTTACCATGGCAGGGGTGCATAGGCAGAGAACGCATCAGTGCCTGTGACACCTGAAGCAGAAACAACACATGAAAATAGAATGAGTCTTATATATATATACATATATATAGCTACAGCAGTGCTGCCATGTACTCTGATCTGTTGTTATGTTGGTGAGAACCAAGATGTTACTGTGGGAATAATAACCTATTATGGTTGTGCAGAATGTACAGATGTGGATTTGTCCATGTGTGGTGACAAACTGTATACATACTGTACACAAATACATTTGTCATAAAAAGCTCTTGTAGTTATTTTCCAGTCTCTTCCAAATAGTATTCTGCACATCTAGAAACACATTCAGTTTGGATTTTCACAACAAACTGACTGAAGGTGCTAAGTGGAATCTTGGCTCTTGATGAATCAGAGCATTTCCACTATTTCTCAAAATATGACAAAGCACGGTAACATACTTGCTCACGTGCGTTAGATTACCTGGTTACTGAAGGCGAGAATCTTCTCCATACTCTCTCCCTCCACGCCTCTCAGGGAGCTGCTGTCTGTGGGTGGAGCAGTGCTCACAGTCATGCTCAGCAGCTTTCCTTGGCTCTGAGTCTCCTCTGGAGGACCTTCCCCATCATCTTGATTGGATCCCACAGATGTTGCAGGGGGTACATCCCTAGACTCTGTGGAGCTGCTCATTTCATCCACATTTTCTATGTCAGACTCCTGTTTGGATGTTAAGACATTTCTATCCTCATGGGCGGAAGTTGACTGAGAATAATTTATGCCTGAGTCTAGATCAGTGCTGATGGTGTCAGAAGGCGGGAGGTCTGTCAGGGATTGTTTGGTGGTAGATTTGTCTTCAGAGGGCTTGGTTGTTATTTGACTACATGCTTCAGAAGTGGAGGAGTTGACAGTAGAGGGCGAAGAGACGGCGTTCTCTGGCTCTCTAACAAGTGCAGACTGGGTTGATGGGATAGTTTTGGGGATTTCATGTGAGACAGGGTGACTCTTGGACTCCTTCTCAATCACAGGAAGAGAAGTGGAAGGGGTCACAGTTCTCCTGTTGCCACACTTCTCCGGACCCTCTGCACTGGAAAAAGTCTCAAATGAGTGGATCTTTTGTTTGATTGACATGCTGGCTGCAGGTGAGGCACCTCTGGCTCCAAAGCTTCTGTTGAAGCCCACAGTCGGCCTCTGCTCTGCAGGTTTACCTGGCTTTGTCTGCTCCTCATCCCGAATTTTCTTCAGACTCTGCCGAAACCATGAGGGTTTGGGTGCCACTGGGGGTGCCTTCTTTGATTCTGCAGGCGTGTCAGACATGTTTTCAGGAGTGATGTTTGACAGCAGGTCTGAAGTTACATCTGTGACAGTGCCATTGAGCTCGGCAGAGTTCTCTTCATCACTCATGGTGGAAGGCTTGCTGTGGATGTTGACAAGCTGTGTGGTGTCTGCACTGCGTCGGTGGTGATGGTTTTGGTGGATCTCTGGAAGCTGTTCAGGGGAGCTGTCTGTAAGGCGAATCCAGGGATCGTGAAGCTGCTCTTGAGTGTTTTGTTCAATGCGAGCCTGCCTCCTAAGAGCTCCTCTCTTTGGCTGTGAGCAGAGCACACCTGATGAATCAGCTGTCAACAAAGAGGACAGTAGTGGTCTGAGAGGTGGTCATGTGTCAAAATCATTAATAAATATACTGTGCGTTTACACTGTGAACAACATCATTCTATCTCAGTAATTGTCAGGTCAAGTTTCAGTGGGGAAGCCCCTTCCTACCCAGGCACAGAAAAGTGAAGGGCTCACCAAATTTATTCCACTTCACCCTGACATACACAAATGTCACAAACTGTGTCATGACAATTCATCTAATTGATAGATTTAACTGGAAACCATGAGTCTACAAAATTTCATGGCAACCTGTTCGACAGCAGTTGGGATATTTCACTGAAAGACTACAACGTAAACGTCATGGATCTCTCAAAAAATAATGGTTCTTTAAAAGTCTCTGTATGTTGACTTGTCCAGATATGAGGTAAAAGTGAACTTAACCAAATGTTCTAGTTGACTTGCCAGTGGCCACAGGTCAGACTGTGCTATTGATACTCTCACTGTAAAAAGAAAGAGTGATCTCTCACTGAAGTTCCCATGACTAAATGCAAATGCTTGCACAGTACAATCTGAATGTATTTATATTTAGACTCTGTTGCTCTAAAGAGAACCATTTATGTTGCCTCAAAGAATCACTTTGGTGGTTGCGTGGGGCGTCTTTGGTGTTCCTTTAAAGGACCCCTGACAGAAATGGTTCTTCAAAGAACCATTTTCCAAAAAGTTCTCTGTGGAAATAAAATAGTTAATCTATGGAATCACTCTGAAAAACCTTTGTGGTACCAAATAGCACCCATATTTTTCTATATTTTATATAGTGCAGAGAGGTTAACGATTCACCAAGTCTGTAGGAATCGTCTGTCTTTTGTAGTTAAAATGGTGGAGGCAGAGGTTTGGTACATACTGCAATGAGCTATCCGGAAATGCACAAAAAAAACATGCACATCTACATTAATGATATTACAATACAAACAATTGTCTGTTATTCATCACAAATTTACAATATTTTTATTCATAAAATAAACCCTGTATTCTAAAAATTGTGGTCTTCATTTTGTAAATTGTTACTTTATTTTCATGGCCCTAACACAGTATGCTGTTTGAATAGAATGCATTTTATTCATTAAGTCCACTCCTGCACATCTAACCCAGTGTCTTGGGTGTGGTGCTTAAATCTTGCAACACTACCTTTAAACATATTCATTTAGTTCATTTTGGATCATTTCAAATGTCAAACTGAGATCGAGCTGTGCTGTTTCTGAAGGACCCTTGGCAGCCCTAGTGTAATTAAAGCAGTTGGTCAACTGCGCTGCAGCCCCAGACAACCTCCATCATGCCCTGATTATATAGTACAGACAAATCCAGCCTCGAACAGGAAGTTAAACCTCAGTTACTTTCCACTGAACAGCACCAGGTTCAGACAACTGTCTAAATAACCACATAGTTCTGTAGCTGCATTCAGGTGCTTAAATGTACGGTAATAAGACTCCTCTCCTACCTGTGTGTAGTCTGCTGTCAGTGCAGGCTCCAGTGTCTGGATAAGTGAAGTCTTTTTCACTCCCGTCAGACTGTTCTCTTATTCGTTCTCCTTCCTGCCACACAAACAGGAAGTATTGTGTCACCATAGCTTCTCTAGCAGCAACCACAGAGAAGTGCAATAATCTACCCTGCTTCCGCTCAGACATTCCTCCACATTCATCTACTGCTTTCACAGAGTTTCATTCAGTCAGTAACAGGCCCATAGGTTAAGCAGGGACAAGCATAATGCATACAGACACAGAAGATGCACTTTTTGCATGCTGGCATGCACACAGACCCACAGATGTGAGTACAAAATGAACGACAAGCATGATTGAAGACGAGTATCATAGTATGTATTTCAATGACTGAATGACCTTTTAAGGCCATTTACTGCACACTCAGAGAGTGTAGTAACGGGTGAGTACACCTGAACTATTCACTGCAGCCCAATATTCCTAGGAATTAAGTTCATATTGGACCACAGTCCACAATGTACACTGCTCGAAGAAATGTGGGTAACACTTAAATCACATATCAGCTCAAGATTAAGAAATTATTCAAGCTGAGTTGTATAATTTATTCAGAATAACAATGGTCAAAGGAAACCAGAATCATCAATCCACAGAGGCTATATACAAAATCACACTGTTCACCAATGGAAAATTTAAATCACACAGTCATCCAAGTTGTGTGAATTCAATCTCAGCAACTGAAAATGTGACTCAGTGACTAAGTGTATATGGTCCCTGTATGCCTATATGGATTCCCAACATGCTCTTGATGAGGCAGTGGATGGTGTCCTGGAGAGTCTCCTCCCAAACATGGATTAGGACATCTGTGAGGTCCTGGACAGTCTGTGGTCGTCCTTGGTGGAGACAGATGCACCATTACATAATGTGGCCACATGAGGCTGGGCATTGTCCTGCTCCAAGAAGAAACCAGGACCCACTGCATCAGTATAACATCTGACAATCACTCTGAGAATTTCATCAGTCCGGTCACCACCACCACCAGTCCGGTCATGCTTGATGATGTTACAGGAAGCATAATGTTAGCAGTGGTGTCTCCAGACTTTTTCACTTCTGTCAGGTGCACAGCATGAACCTGTTTTCATCTGTGAAGAAAACAGTGTGGCAGTTCTGGTGTTCTCTGGTGAATGCTATCAAGCTGCACAGTGCTGGACTATGAAGACATGCTGTGGGGTTGTTGCCCTTCTCTGGCCCTGTCCAGCTCTCCTGGTATAATGGCTGGTCTCCTGCTATTTCCTCTATGCTCTTGACACTGTGCTGGGAGACACAGATGACCTTGTTGCCACTGCATATAGGAATGTGCCATCTTGGATTAGCTGGACTACCTCTGCAAACTGATTGAGTTGCAGGTGCTGCCTCGTGCTCCTAGTAGTGACAAGTACGCCAGCAAAACACAAAACTTAGTGAAATCAGTCAGAAGAAATAAAGTGTGACCAGGGTTGTCTTGCTTTTTCATATTGTCATTTTGTCATTTTTACCAAAGCTGGTGATGCTGATTCTCAACCGCTCGTGCTTCTTAAATGCACAGATTGATATCCATGAAGTATTGACTTGGCGTTAGACTGTACCAAAATTCAGTGCCAGTACAGGAAGTAGTGTGTCTATTATTTAATGAGCTGACAACCAGAATCTTTCCTTAAACTTAACTCTATTGTATTTTCATGTACAGACTGTAGAAAGAAGGGGAATGACCGTTAAAAACATCATCAACGGTAACACAGTCTTCTGCAAAATCACCCAATGACAATGTTTTGTTGTGGTGATGCGGTTGTACAACCATGTGTAATAGCTGACAGCCTCCACTTGGATGGATGTCAACAAGATTTTGAAACCCTGTTGAATACAATTACACAAAAGTATGTGGACAGCAGTATCCACATACGTGTGTACATACAAGAATAAAAACTAGATTTCTTGTTAAGTTGCACTGTACATTTGAGTAAAGCATCCTTTATGCAACAATGAATGCAATTCAACAAATTTTGCACCAACGCCATGACAGAGCTTCCTGCATCCAGATTTATGGAAAGAATTTAGGCTTCAACAACAACACACAAATCCTGAAGGCACTGGATAGTGTCTTTGTTCATGTTTATCAATCATGTACTAATGATTTAGAGATAACTTATGAGCCAATCACATGACGTGGATAGACTCTGACTGCCTTAATTAAGCATTTAGTTAGTGACTTATAAACCTTTATGAACAATATACAAAGTGATAACAATAACAAAGTACATAACTGAAACACAGAACTATAAAATGTATGTAATTACATAAATTATCTATGACTGGTTTCACAACTTTACATTCCAAGAAACCATAAAAACAAGCAGGCATTCCACATGCTTTCACTAGCAAAACACTGAAAGTCACATTATTTCACATACAGTCCGTAAGAGTAACCTCAGGATCTTTCGTAAGGCCTTGTAAATACTGCTGAACAACTGCAGGTGGTGGAAGGAGAGGAGCATGTTGCATGTTATTCTTTTCAGAAGGAGCATGGTTAGTGAACTGAGGAGAACATGATTAGTATCATGAGAAAGTCAAGTGATCTGAGCAGATATCAGCTCCCCCTGCTTCTCTTCTGATTTAAAGAGAGAACTCAGAGTGGAAACGGAAACACAAAGTTGACAGCTTCCTTATATGGCCACCAAACTTAGATACTGTTAGATGAACCAGATTAGCTGCTGTATCTGACAAGTGTCTGCCACACAGTAGTAACAGATGTATATATATATACACTACCAATCAAAGGTTTGGACACATACAGAAATGACTATGTTTCTGACCACAAGATGGCACCTTAACAAGGGATGAGCGAATAAGAATTAGAAAGAATAATGACTTGATCGCTTAATGATTTATGTAGATTTGTGAGAAGTTTGAGAATGAATAAAATATATTTTCTGCATATTGCTGATAAGCATAAAGCAGAATAGAACAAGTCTGTGTTCCTCTTTCTTCAAACTGCCAATGTGTTGCTTTAGCCTGGGAGCTAATGACTAATAATGGATGAAATAAAGAAAAAAACATTAACAATAAGCTAAATACACTCTTGGATCTCAGGGTTTAGGTTTCAAAGTTACTTCAAGACTCTCTACACAGAAAACCAGTGTTCATTTTAGTTTTACTCATTGTCATTTGCTGAAAACTGGAGTTTTTGGGACAACCATGAGCTGGACGACTGAGAATCTTCACAGACATTTAGTTTCAAGCACATTTTAATCATTCATTTTCATTTAGGTTCACTTAGATTTAGTCAGTGGAACTCAGTTTTACTTCTAACTGGTCATCCTTTAGTCAGGAAGTTAACTTCCATGATGCTCTTATGAACTTTGTGAGGTTTTAATAATTTACAGTGCGGGTCTGGTAGTGAGCTTGCTGTTACAGGTCTACAAATCTGGACCCGTGCGAAAGAAGAGAAAGACACATGGACACAGATGATTTGCACGTTCAGATGGACAGTGCACATGCTGATGACTGGATGACAAAGAAAACAACACCAGTACTTCAGATGGGGACACATTAAGATTGTCTGGTGAAAAAAAGATTTAGATTTTGTCTTGTAATTATCTTTGTCTTTACCATTTAGTTATTATATACAACAAATACTGTCAAGAAATACTTCAAATCTGATGTTGCCATGTTGGGTCATCTTTTGTCTGGCACACCCCAAAATAACACAGTGTATCCCCACCTTAAGTCCAGTGTTGCCACCTTCAGGCTAATTAGCAAACACTGACGTAAATAATCCAGATGAAGTGTATTGTTGTTGATTCTCAGTCATTCAGAAGAGGTTATCTATGAGTTGAGTCATGGCAAATTGACTTCTTTCTTGTTAGGTCAAAGCATTTCCCTACTCATCTTCAGTCTGAAAAAAGTTGGTTTCCTCAGACTGGAGAAGCTTCTTGGATGTAGCAAAAGGTAAAGGACATCTAAACTGCACTCAGTAGATTCATCAAAGTTACAGCTTCTTAACTGTGAGTGCTGTACCTGGCAGCTGGTGTGTGATGAGGGCTCCAGTCCTTCTTCTCTAACTGGAGATCCTCTGCTGGAGCCACTGGAGTCTCCATTATAACCCTCCTCGCTGGTCACATCCTGAGGCCAGCAGTACCGATGTGGAGTGGCATGCACTCTGAAGTTGGACTGTACACAGACACACACACACACACACAAAGAGTTGTACAAAGGTATGTCTATTCTGAAGCAAGAACACTGGATATAAAATGCTGATCGTGACTCTGAACATTCAGTAGTTTGACTAATTCCTACTATACCTACTGATTCCACTCTTGTCAACAGTCTCACCGCACTTTAAAGAGAATGTAATGAAAAAGCCTTATGCAGTCCAGTAAATGTGAAGATCATGCATATTCATATTTACAGATGCATCATCATCACCACTGCGTCACGGGACTGGTGGAACTCTGCGCTGTGATCTTTGAACCATGTATTATCTTTATCACATTCATATTCATATTCAAACGATGTAAACAGGTGTCATTTGAATTTAGTGGTAGTGACAAAGTACATTTGTACAGGAAATGCTCCTCAGACATTAAACTATTCCTCTGAGCGCAGGCCGCAGTGAAGTCATCTCATGTGGACAGAGGACACTATTGTGACTCTTCTGTTGACTCTTGATACCTTATTTTTTGTGGTATAGTGTATTTAGTATGAAATGAGTCTGCCTTATTGACATAAAAGTGGGCATAAACCTTTTTTAACCATCCAAAAACCCAGCTTTGAATTCCTGCACGGTTACAGGACGGACGGATGGGTGGATGGATGTGATACCTTGTTGCCCCTGAAGGCCAGATCCAGAGCCTGCTGAGTGGAGATGCTGGCAGCAGAAGAGTTGTATGGGATGTTGTAGTCTTCATCAGGATACACAGGCACTGACAGTCTGTTGTCAGACCACGTCTCTGTGATAGACTACAGGACACAAAAAGATCAGAGAGTGATTTAGACATATTGATAGATTTTTAATAAAGCAAATCGAACCATACATCAACAATCAGAAAAACTCTGTAGATCTGTAGTAGAAATCTGGATCAGCATCTATGAGGATGCACACATGTAGTAGTAGCAGCAGTAATATGATTAGCAGCGGTTTTCTGTACAGTAGCTCTCAGAATACTGATCCTACAAAGCGTAGTTTGAACCCTGCATATTTGAGGTTGTACTCCCTCTCCATGAAGCTGCAGTATGTGTGGTTACCTTAGGCGTGTCGAGGCTGTGGAGGCGTCCTGACGGGTTATGATGTGTGTTGTGGAGGTTGTGCATAGTGAGGCAGCGGTTGTGGTGGTGACTGCTGGTGTTGTCACTGCAGGAACGGGTCATGGTTTTCTGAGCTCGTCGAGCTGTCAGCTGACTAAAGCTCCTCCCCAGACAACGCTCACACCTGTGACGGTTGTGAGAACAAGAATCTGGCCTACGGAGGCCTGGGACAGACAAAATGAATTGATTCCCACTTGATTCTGCTGTGTACTGGTGCTGACTTACAAATGTAAATCATAATAACTCAAATATCAGAACAAATGCATAATATTCTAATGAGCTTGTTCAACGCTAAGCTCACTAAACTCTAAGAAAATTGTCAAAATAAATGTCATTGAGGTCGTATGATGAGGGAGCCTGATAAAGCTACAGTGCAAAACACATTGACCACAGGTTTGTAATCATGCAAATGAAGATGATCTACACATCCTTTGTGTATTGGAATAACCATTACATTATGTCATCAGGATTATCACAATATCAAAATGTATAAGAGGAAGCTGCATGCTCCCATAACTATCATAATTTGAACATTTACTAATAAGAAAAGTCACAGCATCCAACTAAGATACTTGAAATCAAAACTATCAATAAAAATATTATTACTATGGTAACATATAGTAAAGTGTAAGTGAGGCAAATGACAAATAAGAATGAAAGAACCAAGCAAAACAAACATGGTGAGAACATATGAAAGAAAAATACATGAAAAGAAGTTCTGGTCCAGCCTGGACCCTGGTTATGAACAAATAAATATTTACCATCGATGCTCCACTGGCTCTTATCTTTTCTCAGTTTGCTGTTTTCCACTGCCAGAGTGATGGCGTCATTCAGCTGCTGCTCTGACACCTGTGGCACACGCAGTGAACAAGACCAGTTAGCAGTACAGCACAAACACCTGAGCAGCTCACAAACATTTTACACAGTGGCAAAGGTAAAGACACGAGGACATATGACAGTATAACAGTCTTCAGAAGCATGTGCGAACAACATTTCATTTTAGTCTTAAAGTCCACGGTATAAAAAGCTGCTACTGACAGAATGTTCAGGCAAAAGAGCATGTTTGAGTCCAGTAATTTACATTCCTAAGAAACTGAAAATACACCTGGCTTCACTTTGTATTTTTTATTGCTCCCACTAACAAGGTTCGTCTGTATATTCCAACCTGAACACGATTAACCACTGACTTGTTCAACACACACTGGAGTTTAATTCAACTCAGTCCCACACACACACTGTGCAGCACCAAATGTGGATTCATCCACCACTGGAGATAGTTCACAGTTTGGAAAAGAAAGTCACAGACTGAGAGATGGACTAACACAGTGTTGGTTTGGGGAATAAGATGAATGAAGGTAACCTCAGTTTTTAAAGGGAATGGAAAACAATGCAAGGTCCAGTGGAAAACATGTCAGGCAACAGACTGGAACAGTGACAGAAACCACTTCACCTGAGTAGCAGCATCAGAACAGGAATAATTAGGGGCTAAAATGGAACCATGTGGCACTTAGCTGATGGGTGACGGGGTTAGCAAACCACCACCCAAAAATGTTGTGCTAGAGAAGCTGTTAAGGAAACTAGAAAATAGAAACAATGTCAAAGGCAGCTGAAAGCAAGTAAGGGACCTAAAATAAATCAGTCAGTATTTTTGAAGGTGCTATGCTGTTAAAGAAACAATTAATAGTATATTAAACTAAAGGTTGCATGGCTGTAGGTGTCAGTTCTTTTTGTTTGTAGTCTTTTATAAGGTTGATTCTAGTCACAGTATCTTTAATACTGTGTAAATATTGTGTAGCTTAAAATGTTTCAGGCACACACACGTTTCTCCTTCTGAAAGTGTTATCAGATAATAATAATAATACTGACACACTTTATTGATCTCCGTGGGGGAAATTGTTGGACAGCTGCTAGACAGTACATGTCTGCGCTACTATGGTGTCTTTTCCAAGGACACCTTGACATGTAGTCAGGATTACTCGGGATTTGAACCACTGATGCTGGGGTTCGTAGACAACTGCTCTACCTGCTGAGCTACTGTTGCACAAAAGTTCACATTCAAGGAAATAAAACTGAATATAATGGAAAAACAATACATTTCCTTTTCCTTTTTTGGTTGCTTCTAAGTGTTTCTTCTGAGTCCTGGTTGATGGTTGCTCTGAAATCCTGATCCTGACCTTGGACAACATTAATCAGATTCTAGATTATTCTGCATGTGGTAAATGGTGACCCAGTCCCAGAAACATTTTGGAAGAAACAGGTTGGAAGTATCTTGTAGCTCACACATACAGTTCAAAGACGCACACTCACATTTACAAATGAGCAAGTCTCCAGACCAACCTGCTGGAGTTGGGGCTGATGGTGCAAGCCAGAACACCAAGTTGAAAGGCCCAGAGTCCCACAGTTGAATCCATGAGGCACCATTACAGCTGAGCCAGCACAGACTTTGCTCTGTAAGCTCGTAATTTACAGCAGGTGAAGTAAATGACGGAGAAGTGTTGCATACCTTGGGGTCGGGGTGGCGACTGATGATGATGTGGACTGGACCTGGTGCGCACTGGCTCAAAACTGTGTAGACGTCATTCAGCGCCATGTTGTAAACCACAGTGTCGTTGATCTCCATGATCTCATCCCCACACCTAAAGGTAGAGAGGAAAAG
>JAUBNQ010000017.1:28289262-28308503 GCA_032353495.1 Ctenopoma kingsleyae | reverse complement strand
ACAGCTACTGATTTTGTCATAATGCATTTGGATCAGCTGCCATGGTAAGTTTGGAGGGCGTGGTTATGGAAGGTTTAGTAAACATGAATGAGAGTCATGCAGATGCATAACAAGTGCTTTGTCTTTTTAAGTTTGCATGTTTTTAACAATGAGTTTGCTGTTGATGTTAATATAACTGACAAATACTAAGATGTAGGAAATGTGACACAGTAGTTAGCACAACTTTTTGGAATACAGGATGTGTCACTTGAAATGATTTAGTTGTTTGGCGTAGTAATCCTGAGTGGTCTGCTAAGTACATCTAAAATTAATTAACAGAAGTGTAAGTGTACTACACTAAGCATATGCTAGTACAAATTACATTTCTATTTCACTTTACGTAGTTTTCTAAGGCACTCGTTTTGTATACTTGGACTAAAAGATGGATGCCTCTGCCAAATCCTGGAGACATTAAAGAACAGATCCAAAACAACTTATGCGAACAATCAGGAGCTCTGCTGCTCGGCTCCTCCTGGCTGCTCCTTCTAGGGTGGGCGTATTGTGTCACTTCCTGTTACAGACACAAGTGAGCATTGACCCAGAGCTATATAGACCTAGATTGCTGGGGTCATCTGAGCTCCTCTCTTCTCCTCTCTTTATTTATTTATGTATATTGCAAGTGATGTCATTAACTTTGTGTCTTATTTCTTTTCTCTCTCCAATTTCTACAGTTGGGTGACTCAGGAGTTGGACCTGGATGTCTGCCAGTCAAAGAGTCTGTGGTTTTAACCCTGTCTCCTTCAGTGTCCTTGAGCAACACACACATTTGCTCCTGGTCTGTGGTTGTGTGTGTTCCTTGTTTTGCGATGGATAAAAGCATCTGTCAAATGACATACAGCTTCATGTGTCTTTGTATCTTGACAACACATGAACAATTAATGTGCTTTTTAGATGTACTTACAGTATATTTCCTGGATGTCACAAAACTTTTTAGAACTCTACCAGCACACTGAAATACATAGTAGGTTCTGCAGCTTAAAGGGAGAAACAGGCCATAAAAATAAGTTATCTGACCTACTGTCAGTTAACAGGCAGGAAACACTACTTATCTTTGACTCAGAACTACGCTTTATGTTGTCACCAAATTTCTCTCTGTCTGTGTGACCATTACAGAGTAACACACAGTTTTATATGCTGCAGGTTGCTATGCTCCTCTATCACTGGTTTACACTTAATTCAGGACTCTGTTCCCCCATGTGCTGACCTGGACCAGAAGAGAAACACATTGTTTGTGTTTTAAAGGCATTGCATCAGTCAAATAATCACTTGAAATGTTATTTTCTCTAGTTCAGTAACTAGAATTAAGTTGACTAAAGTGTTGACTAAAGCAACTTTTAAAGTTTAAAACATATGTGGCTTGTAAATGTTGAGATATAATGATGTAGGACAAAATTCCTCTTGCTTTGGCTGCCTCACTGGAGAAATGAACTCAACCACAGTGATCTAATACTGTAGTTCTGCTTCTGTACTGTACTGTGTGAAGGAAATGAACCACACCTCAGAGGGAAAAGAGGGTAAAAAACATCCTCAATAAACAGCCTGAGGGCAGGAAACCCTCTCTGTGTTCTCTCTGGCCCTGACCTGACAGCAGACACTAAAGGGCTGGGCCTATATTTAAACAGTAATGCACTGCCATCCCTCTTTCTGAACTCAGAACACAGCAGACTTTGAACATCTGCCCAACACGCAGACAGGAACTTAATTTCTTTGATAGAGGATCTTCTCATATTTTACTTTCCACTGAATGATGAATAGCCATGTCTTTTTTCATCCAATTAGTAACAAGCAGTTCCTCTTTTTTGGCATCATTTCTTATCCACACTTTTGGCCTGGGATCATGAAGGCAAATTTAAAATGTTAAAGTACATAGAATAGAGTCACTGTGTTTGCTGCTGGAGACACACCAACAGATTTCCAATATTGGTATTCAGTCACAAGTTTGATGATTAGGACATAATCCTACACTGGATTCCCACCTATGCCAGTTTTGTTCACTCAGGTGAACAAGTTGCTTGCTGGTGAAACCTTGCAATGAAAAAAACAGCAACCCCCCCCCCCTTGAGCAGCACTAGGTGACAGTGGAGAGGAAAAACTCCCTTTAGTGAAAGAAACCTCCACCAGAACCAGGCTCGGGGGGGCAGTCATCTGCCTTGACAGGAGAGGAGATGAGATTAGTCCATTAAGGGAGGTCCTGCAGTAGTCTAAGCATTGGTTTTTGGTCACCTGTGTTAACAATAGCCCTTTTCTAAAGGAACATTTTAAGCCCAGTCTTAAAAGTAGAGAGGGTGTCTACGTACTGAACCTGAACTGGGAGCTGGTTCCACAGAAAAGGAGCTTGGGAGCTCAAGGCTCTGCCTCCCAGTCTACATTTGGTAAAAAGTAGACCAGAGACAGGGATAGCATGGTACTATGAGGTCTTTAAGATATGATGGAGCCTGATCACTAAGTGCTTTGTATCTGAGGAGAAGTATTTTAAATTATATTCTAGATTTTACAGGAAGAAATAGAGAGAAGCTATTGTAGGAGAAATATGATCTCTCTTGCTAATTAAAGTCAGAACTCATTTTCAGCATTTTCAATTAACTGGAGAGACTTTTAGGGACTTATTTGGATGTTCATGTTTGTTGTAAATAACTGTAAAGTTTCAGAGTAGAATAGGTACAGTCACCACCATTTGTACAAGAGTGGCTTTAAATTCATAGTCATTGCAGGTTATGGGTAACATGAAGGAGAAAGAAATGCAATCTGAGGCAGAAGGGAAACATGATGTCACACCTTTTAAATGTTACTGCTGGCACACATTAGTACACATTGTGCTCTTTCTCTTTCTATCTCACACACACATTGTGTGTGAATAGGCATACATATAAAGATTGTATAGAAATAAAATGTATTTGCACAATCTAATAAAGACACGTACACACATGCACACACACAAACACACACAACCCTGAACCTAAAATCACATGGACATGTCTATATGTTGAGCAGGAGGTGCTGGGGCAGTTCAGTGTCTTGCATGGTGTTCTACCGTCAATGTGTGTGTGTGTGTGTGTGTGTGTGTGTGTGTGTGTGAATGGGTGAGAGATAAGCAATATTGTCAAGTGTTTTAGCGTCTGTAAGGTAGAAAAGTTTTATATAAGGTCAATCCATTTACCATCCATCATCTCTGCTGCTAGTCCTGTAGTGACGTTTGTGAGGGGTGCAAGATCCAATCCAAGCTGACACTGGGTGAGAAATGGGGTACAGCCTGGAGAGGGCGCCACTCTATTACAAGGCAGAAGACAGCACATGGAACTCTAAGTGTAGGGGATGGGAGCTGTCATACAGGAATGAATGTACTTTGTTCAATAGCTGCTTCCTGTGGAGGTCAGATAGGCTATTTAATGGAGATCTAATAATGTTATTACTAACTTTAACCATCCCAATTAATGAATACTGAGTGACTCAAACCAACAGATAAAAGAAAATGTAAGGACACTTCCAATGAAAGTAAAACAAAATCATCAAAGTTCTGTCAACCTGAAACTAGACCAGCCTTCATAGACCAAAAAGAAGTTGACTTTTCTTGCACAGCATATTTGTGTTTTGCTCAAATGATAATTTATTGTCAATTATGGTCCCCAGGTATTTGAAGGACATTACTTTCTACAGTCTGGCCATTTATTACAGTGCTGTCAGAACCGGCTACATTACACCTACAATCAATACACATGTCCTTAGTTTCCTGTTGTCATGTCTGAGAAGTGTCCGTTCACCCTTACTCTCTAAATCCTGCAGGTTAAAAAGTCTAAAATCCAGCTAACAGCATCAGCTCCAAATTAAACTGATCATGGAATTTATTTACTATCAGGTAGAACTGATGAATGCCAGTGATGAGAGATCTAATTTCTCAAATGATGTGTTTTGGGGTGGGAGAGCTTAGCAATAAGGCCCAAAATTAATGGTTTCAGTAGTGTCAGCAACCTCTGCTGGGTGAGGGACGGATTGAAAATGTATTTAAAAATGTTACCAAGCTATTCAGCACAGTTCCAGAGTTAAGTTTTTGTGCTCAGTTTGACTTCTACTTGATGCTTGTTCTGCAGTTTAGTCTTGTGGATTTCCCATCTGAGTTCCTTCTGCAGAGGTTGGATCTCTGAAAAATGTCTCTGCTTGAAAAAGAGTCTTTTCTTATTAAGCAGCAATTTCAGTTCTTTGATCACCCATGAGTAAGTGAAGTTAATCACACTTTCAAGAATTATGGATTCCTGATTTTATTGTTTCCTACATGATTCAGATCATTGAAAAATGTTGATACCACACAAATACAAAATGCAGTTTTTAAATGATGATTTAATTTATCAAGGGGAAAAAAGCTGTCCAAATCTTGGTCCTCTGTGAAAAAAGTAATTACCCCGTACACCTAATGTCACTCTTTGTGGCAACAACTGCAAGCGTCACTGGCAAGGAATCTTTTGCACAATTGCTTAATTCAGACACACTGGTGGTTTTTCAAGCACAAAGGTTTGTTTTTTTGAGCCATTCAGAGGTGGACCTGCTGGTGTGTTTATGATCATTTTCCTGTTGCTTAGCCCAAGTGCTCTTGAGGTCACAAACTGATGACCAGACCATGTCCTTCAGGATTTTCTTGTAGAGTGCAGAATTCATGGTTCCATTCCAATTAAAGCAATTCATCCAGGTCCTGAAGCTGCAAAGCATCCCCAGGCAATCACACTACCACCACCATGTTTGACTGTTGATAATGTTGTTTTTAAGAAATGCTGTTTTGTTTTATGATGAATGTAACACAATGCATACCTTTCAAAAAGTTCAAATTTTGTTCAAGGTTCAAAAGGTTCAAAGGGCTTTATTGTCATTTCAACCATATACAGGTAGTACACAGTGAAACGAAACAACGTTCCTCCAGGACCAAGGTACTACATGCAACATACATTTACAACATAAATTAACAGAAACAACAACATAAATTAACAGAAACACAACATAAATTAACAGAAACAGACAACATCTCATCAGTCCACAGAATATTTCCCCAAAAGTCTTGGGGATTATCAAGATTATTTTGGCAAATGTGAGACAAGTCCATATGCTGTTCTTGAGATGACTTTTGTTGTGATTTGGTGATATATAATTGCAAAGAAATGAACTGAGGTTTTGCTGCATAGAAATGTTATTTTAAATAGTCAGGGTTGAGTCATATTAGACACAATATCAGAGCCCTGGCAGTGGCTCACCTAATTGTAATTGTAAAAATAATTTTCATGAAATACTAGTCTTGTCTAAGGAAAACTTGCCATGTGGCCAGAAGTTGAACCACTGACACTGCAGTTAATCAACAAATTTCTGTTGACTGATCCCGGATCGACAAAATACTAATGCTTTAAGGACAACCACCATGGTTCAACTGGTCTCAGCTATACTTGTTCAGTGCTATCATTATTATTAAATGTTAACATGCTAATATTGTAAGCTAAAATGGTGCTGAAGAATACAGATTTAATAAGAATTAGATTTTGACTCTTATTTCCTCATTGTTATTATTTTACCAGGTTGGAACTGCAAGGTTTCTTTACAATCTGCTGCCAACCTTCTGCTATCTTGTTTCCATACTGTAACCGTTGAAATATCAACCATCCTCCACCTGGCTGTAAGACAAGAGAAAGTTAAGATAAAAAAATAACCCTCCACCTCTTATCCTGGAAGAAACAGCGCTCACATTCGAAGGAAATCACACACACACATGGACTTTCCCACAGAATGCAGGGATGAGGTGATTCCTGATAAAGTCAAAGCAGTTACTTCAGAGATGGACTGAGGGAAATGTTTGTGTTTGTGTGCAAGGACAATAGCAAGCAGGGTGGAGTAGGGACAGGATATGGAGTGTGTATTGTGAGTGGGGAGTGGGCTTGTGTTGACAATGAGTTCACTGTCTACTTCTCAGGAGAAAGCTCTCCAACTACTGTGGATCCAAAAAAAGATTGTGAAACCATTGTATCTCAAAGGTCAGTGTGCGTAGGTGAAGGTGTCCAGCCAAGCAGCTCTTCCCTCTGGCAAATCCAGCTGAAAAAAGAGGGTCTCAACATGACTAAGGTCAAAACTCAGTCTCGTACTGTTTCAGGAGCCAAAGAAGGGATGGGCCTGGAATTAAAAATGGACTTGAGTCAAAGCCAAGTTTCCACATTCTGCAGAATGAATGTGAACAGAGGGTGTTTTCATTAAAACAGAGCAGATGTCAAGGCTGAAGAACAACTGTTTAGTTCCATCACCTGTAACAACACTGCACAGATCACCTCCCATCACAGCTCACAACCAGATATGCTGAGAGGTGTCATGTGAAAGCCTCCGCTAAGTGCATTATGGGAAATTACTGTAAACTTTGTTACACTTCTCAAGTGTAGTGTATAATAATTAATTTCCACATAATCTACTTATATGCTTCTTTTTTTCTCACTTAAGAAATCCATACATATGAACATATGTTTAATTTCCCCAGTGTATGTGTACTGGAGGTTTTTAGTTGTCTTATCATTTTTAGGTGGCACAGTGATATTCAAGTTGAGCACAAATTAAATGTTAATATACGGAATGCAGAGAGAAGTTATTTTCATCCATATTTATGTATAGAAATAAGTAGAAATAAATAATCCTTTTAACCCTTAAGTGTATGTGAGAACTGTGCAAGTGACATCTGTCACTGAGGCTATCAATTATCTAATCAACCCTGTTTCCAAAAAGGTTGACACTGTGTAAAATGTAATGATTTTCAGTGATTTGAATATCTGCTCATTTGGAATTTGATTCCAGTAACATGAGTCAGAAAAGTTTGAACAGGGGCAAAAAAAAAGACCAGATAAGTAGTGAAGTGACGTGAACAAAAATACCTGATGGAACATCTCACAACTATTCATGGTAACTGTCAACACATCAGTATCATGACTCGGTGTATAAAGATCATCCCAGAGAGGCTGAGTCTTTCACAAGGAAGGATTAGGTGAGGTTTGTGAAAAGCTGTATGGGAAAAAAGTTCAACAACTTGAATGACACTTCAAAAAATTTGGGGCGTTCACCATCTATGGTTCATGTGACCATTAAAATATTCTGAGAATCTGGAGAAATCGCTCAGTGCCAATACTGAGATCTTCAGGTGGCACTGCATTAAAAACAGACATGATTCTGCAGTGGAAAGAACTGCATGCGTTCAGAAACACCTGAGAAAACCATTATCAGTGAACATGATTTGTTGCTGCAACCACAAATACAAGTTAAACCTCTGCCACAGAGAAAAAAACAAAAACTAGAAATGGCAACTCGTTCTCTGGGCCCAAGTTTTTTTAAGATAGACTGAGGCGAAGAGGAGAACTGTCCTGTGGTCTGACCTGCAAATCACGCTTACCGCATCCTTTGAGTTAAAAGGAGAACGACCATTCTGCTTGTTATCAGCGCACAGCTCACAAGCTGACATCTGTGATTTTATGGAGGTGCATTAGTGTCCTTGAGTACTTTGCACATTAATGAAAGCTCCATTCACTCTGAACATTACAGTATAGAGATGTTGGAGCAACTTTATGCTGCTTTTTTTTTTAGACAATGTATTTTTTAGGGAAGGTCTTGCTAATTTCAGCACCACACTACATTCTCTACATATTACAACAGCATGGCTCAGTAGTACGAGTCTGTGTGCTAAACTGGCCTGAACACATAACAAAGTACTAAAAGGTGCCATGTTGACTATGCTATATGGCAGAACTCTCTCATTTTACCAAAACCATTGACGATTCTAAGACCTCATGCTTCCCATGAGTTTACTGATTAAATTCATTCAGTAAATGGATTTAATCAGTACCTGTAACCATGATGTGAGTCAAATCTACAAGTACATGTAGCAATACCATTATAGTACCACAATAGTTCTATTTTCCTATATTGTGTATATTGTATGTTTATTGTTCTTTGCTTTATGTCAACTCACGAATCAATCATATTAAGTAGCTTTGGAATTAACTTAGCTTTGTATTAACTAACAGAGAATATTGTGGAACAGCACAAGCCTAAAAACATAACAAATATAGATACATAAATCAAGTTAGAGATTTTAGTTTTGGTGTCTGATCAAAAGATTTTTCTGGTGTGGTGCACTGGGCGGGACTTGTGTCTGTGTATTAGTGTAAACTTAATTATTATAGACTGGACGTCCAACTGTGTACTGTCATACATACAATCTGTGAGCTTCTAGAGGAATTGAAGATCCTGAAGAAATATGGTGACTCATGCAGACAGACACACAATGTATTTTTTTTCCAGAAATTATGTAATCACAGAGACAAAATATTAAATAATGTGCAAATTCTGGTATTTCTGAATAATAAAATAATTTAAAAAAGAAAATTGTAAAAATAAATGACATCTTTACAAAATAATAAATGTAGGCACAAGAAGCACAAATTTCCAAATCTTACTTTGTCTGTATGTTTGCACTGTGTCATTTCTCATGTGTTTTTTCATTCACTGTCTGCTCTGTCATGTAGCACGTAGACTACATGTGAAGATATCTGGAAGTTGAGTCCTGGCAACTGGATTTCTTGTTTGGTTGAAAAGTTGCACTACTCATCCAAGTAGCTTCAACCAAAAAAGAAGTCCAGTTGCCATGAGTTTGAATTATTGTGAAATATTCATATTTCTCCTACATTAGCTTCTCTTCTTAAATACAGTCCTACATGATTTTAATTTGTTCTCTTGACCTTTGTTTGCTTTCTTCTAGCTCTTACATTGGTTGGCGGGTTGGTTTGATAGCAAGTTATGTGCATGTGAAACAATGAAATAACAAAAAAGAGAGACTCCCAACCGCTACCCGGCTCCCATCGTTCGTGTTAAAGCGCCGTTCAATAGATTCGGTTCGTTCATGAACGTCACAACTCTAGGCGGCATCTCTCTGACAGAATAAATGGTAAAAAAAAAAAAAAAAGTAACGAGTTGAGTGTTGCCCAATATAGAGGAGTAAGAAGCGTTTCTTCTTCACAAATCTAATCAAGTAAAAGTAAAAAGTATGGTGCAGTAAAACTACTCTTGGAAGTACATTTTTTTCAAAAGGTTACTTAAGTAAATGTAACAGAGTAAATGTGTCTTTACTACCCACACACACACACACAAAAGAGGTTGAGAAAAACTCTTTTTGAAGTCATGGTGTTATTTAACATATTTGAACTATGATGAGATAATAGTGTTACATGATATTGTGTATGTCTTTTGAAGTGTTGAAACATGTCTTATGTCAGAGCAAAAGCTACCTGTCATTCTTCCAGACCCCTAAATAATTCACTCTAGATCAGTTTGCTGTTCTCGGGTTACTTCAGCACACCTGATATCTAATGTTACAGTCTGCCTGGTAAACAGAAAGGACGTCCACCAGCTTCAGCATTACAAACAAAATCCACGTTAAAATACCTGAACATTTGTGGAGTTAGACTGTATCCCAGTGCGTTTGGAGTCAAACACTGCTACCAACAGAGACATTGACCTGCGGCACAGCTGGCAGCCAACCAGGTCAGCACGTCTCTGCGAATCAGCATAAGTGCTTCGGCCTCCACTTGTGCACGGGTGACTTTCCTCTCCTCACAGACGGGTGTCGTCAGCGCCACAGGGATGGAACATCCCCTGGGGAAAAGGATAGGCAAGTGTTTCCCTCCAGCAGGAAATGGGCAAAACCTTGCTGAAATTATGACTCCAGCATTTTGTCATGTGGAGGAAGCCACTCCTGATAGCACAGGCTATAGGTTTCCTGTTGTGGGCCAGCAGTTTTGGCTTCACCCGGTCCTGTCAGGAAGGCTGACAACCACTGAGAGCCAGCTTTGTATCATGCATTGTGTTGTGTAACTCTTAGCAGGTTAGGATTAGTTAGTTTACAGTACGTGTAATATGCAGTATTTGTCAGTTGCAGGCCAAATTATACTTTGAGGCTGTTTCTTGAACGCAGTGTGACTTAAAGACTAGAAAAGCCACTTTTATTTTATTGTTTTAAGTAAATTCATGTTGTGACAGAAAGTTAATAGTTTATACTTACTTAAATGAACTGGAAGCATCTTGTTGCATAAGATTAGAACTATGACAACATGAGAATGTCAGGTTTAGTTTAACATGTCCTCAGCTTTCATCAGATAGTGTGCTGTAAGTCTTCTTTGTATCACCACCTTTATGACTTTGACCATCAGAATTACAAAGCTATTGTTAAACTATAAGCGCTTACTGTACCTCTCCCAACGCCTTTCCTCTGAGCGTGTTCTTAGAAGTGTTCACAGCTGTGTCGTTTGTTAATCTCACGTCCTTTTCTATTTTTGAGAAAGGAAAAAGACATAACAGAACAGCTGTGATGATGTGTAGTGTTCCCATCAACATCTGGATTCTCATTTAGACACCACCTTTTTTCAGACTTAAAAAAAAGCTTAAAAAAAAAAACACAAGTGGGGTATTTACTGATCAATTTGATGACATGGAATAAAACGTAAAAATCTCTTGACCTGGTGTTAAACACAGACTTTACTTCAGGCGTCAAAACCCCACCGACTTTGGGATGACGGAACCAGAAGAAGCTAAAATGCTAACTTGAGTCCAGGTCTTAGGACTTATTCCTAAACTTTATATTAGGATGACAACTGGAAAGAAATATTGCAAATGTTTCTGAATATTAAACTGTAAATATATTGACGGTTGGTAAGAGTAGTTTAAAAAACCTCGAATAACAAATTATTTCAGTAGCTCTCAAACATGCTAATTTTTTAGGAAAAGATAAAGTTTGAATTTCAATTAAACAAGGCTGATTTTAATTTTTTTGTAAATATTAAGTATTATTTTTTCTATAAACCAGCAAATGGTCTATGAACTCACTCCCTGTTGGTTATATATAGTACAGGACAATTACTCCATTTTAATTTAACACATTATTAGCAAGACACTACTTTATTCCACCAGTGCCACAGGACCATGTGGATAGATGCAAAAAGTTCAGTCGATGCTACACTTGTGGTTCCAGTTGTAATCCCCGCAGAGTGATAATGAGGCTCTGTAGTATAAATGGAATAAACATACTGAAATAAATGACCTTCTGAAAATAAAAACCTGAATATTGAATATAACTTTTTCAAACTCAAATCTTCATTCATTTCTGTTCTCACCATGCAGACTGACCACCAACTTCACCTTTATTTCATTTTGAGCTTACATTCACACTCAGCGTCAGGACATCTGTTTCATTAGTTTGTGAGCGTGAGGCTGTGAGCAAAACTCACCTCCTAACAACTGCCAAACACTGTCCAGAGTCATGTTAGGATTACCTGCACTGTGCTATAAAAGGAGTCAGCTCAGATCCAACTTCAAAAGCTGCAGAGAGGACAGCCCTATCTAATACATTTCATTAAAAGAGAATTTGAGTTCTTATGACAGCTTTACTCCAGTGGAAAGAGGATGACCCATGTTGAACTGGGGCATGAGAACAGGGTAACATGCAAGTGTCATGTCTCAACATAACTTAGAATGGTTGTCTGACTACACAACTGGTTGCTGAGGGTTAAAAAATCAGCTCACTAACAATATAACACTAACGTACACTACCAATCAAAAGTTTGGACACAGATAGGAATTACCATGTTTTTCATGAAAATACATGTCTTCAGACCTGTTACCATCATTTCACATGGTTTTATAATGATCAGTTATCCTTTTAATTAATAAATTTACTTTAGCAAATAACATGCTATTGGAAGACAGTACTAATATTTGCAGAATTTAGGCCTCTGCATGTTTATGTAAATGTTCCAGTTATTTTCAGCTACAATAGTCATTTACAATATGAACAATGTCTACACATTCATTCTGATTAATTTGATGTTATGAAATCTGCTTTTCTTTCACAAACATGCTCATTTCTATGTGTCCAAACTTTTGAGTGGTAGTGTGTATCTGTAATACTTGGCTGAAATGACTTTGAATGATTAATTTCTCTAGTGTCATGTATCCAGCCTGACGCTAGAGAAATTAATCATTCTCACTCTAACAGCACTTTCACAAGTCTGTGAACGTCTGATGCATGACAGCAAAGTTTTACTTTGTGTTCCCTGAGATGATTATTGCTCTAATATTATACACGTACAATCAAACCACTGATTTAGTAATACTTGTGTCTCTACTCGATGACTCCTTAATCACATCCTACTTATACCTAGTCAGCTCAACACAGACCACGCAGGACACCAAGACAGAACTTCCCATCTTAATCATTTAAACTACAGATGTATATATGCACTCTCTTCCCGGCCCTGGTATATAGCCATACACAGTTCTATTAATGTTTTATATTTCATGCTTTATAAATAAGCTCTGAGCCATAAATAAAAATGGTCGACAATGTGCTTAAAGAAATCCACTCTACAGTCCACTTGAATGCAGTAGAAACAGCAATCTCAGACATATGTCTTAAAACCAGGCAAAAAACTGAACTATCAACATGGACTGATACCAAAGGACTGATACTGTGTCATTTGGGTATTAGGTGTGAACAGATCTTTTAAATCACTATTCCAACAAAAGAATATCAGAAACAACATTTTTAATAGTTGAAATAAATACTCCATTACATGCATGATCCAAACACTTTAAAATACTATGGGAAGTCTGGTAAATAGTGTAAAACCTATGGCACACACTCACAGCAGCTTTTTACCAATGAAGAATTCACACGGAACAAAAACAAAAGAAAAGCATTGAGACACTCAGATCACTCTTTCCAATCTCACAAAGCACATGTAATCAAGGAGGTCAGCCAACCATAGGTTTACACAGAGAGGCTACATCCATCATCAAGGCTGGTGTTTTCACTGGAGCTGAAAACTGAGGTAAAATTTTCAGGTTTGAAGGCTGCTGTCTGTTGGTGAGAGTGGGCTGTCAGCTGAGCCCAGATCAGGCTCACAGAGGTGCATTCTGAACAAGGTTTAGTTGCATCCAGCGCAACACAAAACCCTGTAGTGCTTGTTTTAGTACTCCCCCACATTCTAACACAGTCCAAACACTTGGAAATACCCACAGACAGTGTTCTTCTGATGTTACTCTGACTCGAAACCTGATGAACAGGGATAACCCAAGTGAGTCTCTTTGGTACGTCAAAACAGGACAGAGGGTTGCTGGAGATCATGTTGCCTCTTCCTGAACTAATTCACAGAATGAGAGTTGACTGGCGGCAGAGTCCTCGGAGACGAGCGTTCTCTGAGTGCCTGAGTGAGCAGAGTGCAGCCGTCCGACACAGCACACGCTGAGTTACGCAGGCGCTCCCGGTAGTCTGTCATTTTGGAGCTGCTCTCGGGATGCTGGGCAACATCCCTGAGGCCCTGAGTGAGGAGGACACAGGCTGAAACCACACTCATGGCCCCCCCTAAAACTGCAGTCTGTACCCCCTTCCCTTCAGTGGAGATACTCGCTGCTCTTCCCAGGAACGGAGGCTCTGTGGCAAACCCAACCAGGGCGCTGACAGCCTGGACCAATGCGCCACTAAAGAGGACACAGCGGTTCCTAGTCAGCTCGTTGGGCTGGATTTTCACCTCTCTGACACACGCCATGAAGGCTGTGCCGCTTGTGCTCATGCTCTTTACACTCAGTTTGAACTGCTCTTTTGCAAAGCGGTCTCTGGACCTCTCGCTGGCCAGCGATGAGATGTCCGTTAAAGTCTTGAGGTTGGTGGAGATGTTCTGAGAGAGCTCGAGGAGAAGCTGGGGGGTGAGGTCTGGCAGGGGCGTGACTCGAAGGACGCTGCAGCTCTGCTCCACTTCGTGTCGGCAGCGAGTCACCTTGTAGCGGTCCACCAGACCGGGCAGGCAGGGTTGAGAGCCGGGGGTCTCCACGGCTGCCAGGTAAGCAGCGTGAGCCGAGCACTCAGTCAAAGACACCACGAGGTCGGCCATCTCTAAGAGGCGGTCTCCCACCTCAGTGAAACGGCCCATGTTGAGCTGGCTCTGGATGTCGTGGGTGAGGATGGAGAGCTCTTTAGTCCGAGCGATGATGGTGTCTCGGCACTGGTCGAAGGTCTCGGCCAACGGCACGCCGTCAGAAGTCATGACTGGCCTGGTCTCACTGGACAGCAGGAGGAGGTCAGCTACAAGCTGCATCTTGCCCTTACATGTGTCACAGATGGAGGAGAGATGCTTCCTCTGCTGCAAACTGCCACTGGGTGGGCTGGTTGATCCCTCGCTAGCCGATTTGCCAGAGCCACCACTAGCCATAATAAGGAGAGGGTGTAATAAGGGGGTGGGGGTTAAAACTGCTTTTCTGGTGGGTTTCAGTTATTTATAGTTTTCTGCTGCTGTGCACTGCATTGTATTGTTAAAGTCATTTCCAAGATAACCCTCACCTTTTTACAAACCCCTTCAAATAACAACTGGCCAAACAGTCCTCCTTAAATTCCTTCAGAGAACAGGTAATCAACTGTACACTATATGTGGACATACAGGACATGTATTCTCAATGTAAACATGTGGAAAAAGCTAAACTCGATGACTGCATTCACTTACATTTGCCTGTAAAGTCTAGACTCTCATCTGGCACATCTGCCTTGGTTATTAGTAATTTTAAATGTAACACAGCTGATCAAAATCCCCACAATTTAGGAGTAATCAGTGTAATAAGCTATACGCTCTTATCGGTAGATATTCATTTAAATGCCCTGAACAACTTTTGTTAATATTCTTACTTTAGTCCCAGGTTTTGTGGAACAGATAAATTCACAGGTTTCTGAATTTCAAAGAAAAATCACACACAAACTGCAGTGCCACCAAGATGCCTTGTTAAAAGGCAAAGTGCAGGTTGAGAAATATGAAAATGTCAAAAGCTCTTCATCTTTTCAAACATTCTCAATTGTAATTCCATCTGCCTCGGTGCACGTTAGATGCCTTTTCTCGGGCTCTTCTTATGACTGCTGCCAAGAAAACATCGTCTCAACATTTACTAGATTCCTTTTGAGTCTTGTTTTGACTGTGATCATTTTGTGTCCACTCGCATCAGAGCAAGTAGCCTGAAACAGCACCGAGATCTTGTCCGACTTGTTCCCAAAGACTCTGACCGGCCTGGCGTAACGTTACTCATGCTGGTTAGAAACAGGGCACCACCCGGGCAGCTCTTCTGGACAGCGGGAAGACTTGCGTTTCCCTCCAGCACCATCATTTCATGGGTCGTCCCGGGTAAAATCCACTGAAAGGGCGCCTGTGCAACAACAACCCCCCCTCAATCCACTTTCAACCTCTTCTTTTTCAAACAGAGCCCTGGGTTAGAAGCTAGTTGCTGCTCCGCTCGCTTCGACTCCATATGCATCGTCCGTCTGTCCGCCCTCCTCCGCCTCCTCCTCCGCGTCTTAACTCGGGACCAGAGAGCGTGTAGCCCTGCATATCCTATGTGAGGAGTCTCTTCTTACATCCATACCAGTCGGCTGCGTCTCAACATTGAACTCGCTTGTTTTAGTAGGCTCCACGCTGACGAAACCTTTGCCGTGGCTGGAAGAAGTGGCCGTTATTCCCAGGGATTCAAAGTCGTACTGCGCGCTCCCGCTGCAGCACTATGAGGAAGCGGGGAGGGTGTGGTCGCGGCTGAACGGCTGCTGGACAGAGCAAAGTTGTAGCAACGGAACAACACAAGTATTCTCTCGCTTCAAATTAACTTTCCACCATGTCTGGGAGCAGGTTGTTGTCTCACATGAACGACGCCGCGAGGGACGGCTCTAGTTAACACGGTAGCTGAACAGCTTCGAGGACTTTTGCGACTGCTTTTACTTTCAGGACTGTAGCTCTGCCATGAGACATCCCTGCTGCGTCAAGTGAGCCGCTAGCCTACCTAGCTAGAAACCGGAAGTCTGTGTATTCAAAATAAAAGCAGAGCTTGTGTTTGTTTGCTATAGTTTTTTGGAGACTGGAGGAGCATTGAATTCTACATTTCAAATATAGTTTAGTATTTATGAAAATAGCTAATGAAGAAGAAATAAATTGTACAGTGGCCCTGTGAGCTCAATATGCTGCAGCTTAACAAAACACATGCAAATAGACAAAACACAATCGAATTAAGACCAGCTTCACCAGCACAGGCACAGCATTTAGAAACCAATGCTGAAATAAACAAACAAACAAAAACCACACAACCAAACAGCATCGAGAAACACGCTGTCAAAAGAGGAAACACAGTGGGTTTTGTATTTGGATGTGTTTTCTCTGTTTGCAACATTGTTTTCTACATAGCGGGCCTGTGTTATCAAGTTGGTGAAGCTGTAATATTTATTTGATTGCTTTGTCTCTGTGCATGTGTTTTGTTAAGTTGCAGCTCAGTGATTCCCACGCTCAAATTGGAATCATAGTTCTAACATCCTGGTTATGGTTTTGATTGTAGGTAGATTATGAGGCAAATTATATATTTAATCGGCACGGTTAGAGGAAGCATGAAAATATTTGACGTAAACATTGCAGTTTCATTATCCAAAATTACTCAGTTACAGCGTCTTGCACTCAAAATGCTGCACAGATCAGTAAGATAAAAACCTGATTTCTTTTGTTTTTTCATTCTCTCTGTTGCCTCTCTGCAGCTGTGGTACACGGTATCAAAGCAACTCACATCAAAATAATGCAGAATGGCCCTTTACAAAGACTATTACACTTCCTTTTGGAATAAACTGAAGAAGAAAGCTAAGTAGTAGTAGTAGTATTTGCTAAGTGGATACACTCAAGTAAAGCACTCTGCTCTGACTAGTTGTCTTTATTTTGACAGCTATGCAATGTGGGAAGTTGTTTAGTTTACTCTGGGGTCTCTGATCTCAGTAACCCACACCTCAGCATCTCGCCTGTTGGTCTACCACTGGTGTTATCAACATGAACAACACAGATCCCTGCTCTGAGTGACCACCAGTCTCCCTTGAGTGTTACTGTAGTCAAAATAAAAGTCTTGATTATGAATATGAACTGATAAGCCTGCTGCACGTTTGAGAAAGGTTGATCAGAGGACTAGATCAGCCATTTGAGAACTACAAGTCTTGTTTCAAGTCATCCCTCAACAACAGGAGAAAATAATTAGTTAGATTAGCCTGTTCTCATGAGTTTCTTTCTTTCTTTAGTTATTTGGAGGTTCAAATAATGTTGTTCTGTAGTTATCATCAAGTGCTGTGAACTGCAAATCACACAGTAGGTAGAGTCTGCTGTTGAAAATAAAGACGTCTCAGTCATCATCCAATCACTTAACACTGATGTGAACAATATCCCATCACAGGAGTGGATGGGAAGAACCCAGCATTGGAGGCACTTTCCTGTATGTCAGGGAACATTGTGGCAGAATGAAACTGTGTGTATGACTCTTGATCAGCTTCTTTAAGGGCGCTCATATACAATGTTATAGCACAGTGATGTGTTTGGCTTGTGAACACATAGTGATCCCTGCACAACACAGGTGCCACATTTCTGTTTAATATGTGGTTTTCAAATCAGCTCGTATAAAGAGTAAAGACTCATATTTCAAAGAATGATGTAAAAGCATTCATCACTGCAGGGTGGATGGACTAACACACAGACATGCAGATGTTACTCAATGTTTGGGGTACATTACAGGAATGGTGTGTGTTTTCTGGGAATAATGTGGATGTAATTCACTGAATATCTTGTGCATCTTTCACTGAACTATAGATAATAAAGCACCTACTGGATATTTCTTATAAATACTGGATTAAGTATCTTCAAATATTATATTTTAAGCACCAAACTAAATTCCTTTTCTTTCTGACAGAGATTCTAACTTTACATAAGGAGTGAAGAAGCTCAGGTATGCTACATAACAAAGCTTCTCTTCTTCTTGATAGGAGGTTGTGATGAACACACTGCGAGCGAGTGCTGTGCTGTCAGAGAGACATGCAGCTGCACAGGGCACGGTGCCAATGGGTGGAGTCAGCCAGAGAGGAAACTGTTCTACAGTTTGTGTCAGCTAGACTGATCTCCGATCTCTACGTACTCATGAACTCTGCTGGCCTTCACACACACATACACACACACACACATAAACACACACTCACTGCCTTATATCTATTATGTTTTAATAACTAAGTCACATAGTTACTGTGAGAGAAATCGCGTGAGAAAATTCAGTTCAGTTCAAGATTGTATCACTAAAGTTACTACAGTAAGAATGTGATACTCTAACTGACCTTTATCATCTACCGTGTTTCCTGCCCCTGAAAATAATGGAGGCTCCTCCCTGACTCCCACTAATGGTCATGTGTCTATTGTTATGGTTTTGCTATTAAGCTGTTAATAGCATATTCACATAAAAGTACAAAGAAATGATTTAAAACTTCAACACAGATATGTCAGCTATGTGCCAAATGATCTGAATTTATTATTGTAACCAATATGATGACGATGGTTCTGGATTCTGTATTTAGAATTAAATCCAGGTGAATGCAACTAAGAGTTTTGCAAACATTTTTATCTGTGGTATAACGTGTGTACAGCTTCAGAAGGATAGAAAATGTAAAGGAAAATTACATTCTGACGTTCTGATCATTGCAGTGACAGTAAACATAACGTCTTCAGCAGAATGAGAGGATTTCTTATTTTGCTATTTATTTTATTTTGAAAATCTCTCGTATCGCGTGCGTGCCGCCGGTCGGCTTTTCACAGCTGTGACACACCTCTCCCGTCTCGTGACCGGCAGACTTCAGAGCCAATCAGAACAGTCCATCTGTAAACATGGCGTCTGACTTCAGGTGGAGATGTGCGGTGCTGCTGCTTTGCACATATTTGCTCTGTATTTTAGCGACTGACTCTAAAGATAAACCAAAGAAGAAGAAAGACATTCGAGACTACAATGACGCAGATATGGCACGGCTCCTGGAACAGTGGGAGGTACGGTTTTCAGTTGGTTTTCATTCAGTCAGACAGCAGACACTAGCTAACGTTACTAGCTCAGCCGTTAGTTTGTCGTTAACCTGCCTTGCATCTTCAGCAACAAGAAGCTAATGATACCTGCACCGAGATTTCATCTATTCTGCTACTTCACTGTTCATTTCTGCTCTCTTTTTTGATTGTGGTGGAAGAATTTATAATATAAGAATATATATACAATATCTAATTGTGAAGTAGGCAACTTTGTTAAAAGTACAAGTGCTACACTTAAAACGTCAACGTTACGTAAGGAAAAGAACGTAA
>JAUBNQ010000017.1:28265453-28277686 GCA_032353495.1 Ctenopoma kingsleyae | reverse complement strand
GAATGTCAGAACAGTTGCAGTAAGCCCTGTTGTGCAGTGTCTGTTTTTCCATTCTTGACTCTGTCCAGTGGTTTTTAATGAACTCACCATTATGCACCATTATTCAGTGATCATGTACGTAACTGATCCTGTTTTCCCCTCTTCATGAAAGCAGGCTTGTTTGGGGATTTCAGTTCATTCACTTTTGAATTCAGATGTGGTCCGACCTCACTTCATACAAACTACAAACTCTTGTTTGACATGTACTGAACCCTTCAATAAATACATGTCTCTAATGTTTCATAATACTGTTAGACTCACAATGGACAACTAAAGTATCAAAATCAACGAAGCATGAGCAGAGAAATCATCTTTTTCTACACTACCGACATTACCCATAATTCAACTCGATTGCAGACAGTTGAGTTAAAGAGTGTGTGCTGTATGCCTAAACCAGAGGTGAGGACTGAGCTCCTGAGTTCTTCTTTCATGCACTGCACCTTTAGGTTTTTTTTCAGACTTTTACAGCAGTGTTCAGCCACTTTAGACACAGTTCCTTCTGGAGACACAACAAACGTTTTTCACATTAGCAGAAGTACTGCACAACAAGTGGAAACAGACTTTGATGTGTAAAATTGGTGGAGTTCCCCTTTAAAATCCCAGTGTTCTTCAAAGAACTCTCGATCATATGATGAGCAATTCAGCCACATCTGAACCTAAAGTGTTTAGGTCCGTTCTCACTGATCCTAATCAAAGATGCAATGAAAAGAACACAGTACCTATAAAAAGTGTGCTCTCTTTCAGAGGTTTCACCTTTCATGTTTTTACAACACTGAATCATGGGCAATTTAATCAACATAAAAAACTCTGTCATGTCAAACTGAAAACAGAGTCATCGAAATTCCTTGATAATTATTCACTCTTTAAATTAAGGAGATCACCTGAGTGCAATCAAAGGTTGTATCTGGAAGGTCTAGCTATTGCTGAATCAGCATCCTGGTCAAAAACTACATCACAAAGACAAAAGAACACTCCAAGCAACTCCTCAGTTATTATTACTGAAAGCACTGATCAGTCCTGATCCCCATACGACCTGACCGAGTCCAGATGTACAAAGCTGACTGAGATCCATCCACAGAGGCTCAATGCTGGGACTGCTGCCAAATTTGCTTTTACTGAATACTGACTTGAAGAAGGTGATTTTTTTTTTTATTAAAAGGTGAAAACATACAAGGGGGCTGACTACTGTTCATAAGTACGCTCTGTCTCTCCTCAATAACATTCATTTTCTGTCTCTCAGTCGTAGACTTGGAAAGTTTGAAGAATGAAAAATGAACAGCTTCCTGGACTCTCAGGTTTTGAGGGTTATTGTTAAGACAATCTGAGAAACATTTCTGAAGCACAATTAGTTCTTTAAAAGAACATCTGTCCTTGTAATGTTGGGTAAGCACAGCCCTGAAAGGCCAGATTTTCATATTAATCTTGTGTGTACCAGACATCATACACAAGACATCAATTTGTTATTATTATTACTTGTTTGAAAATTATAAATCCATATCCAGAGATCAGAAGATAGGGCAAGAGGATAGCATTTGTTCAGACAAAAATAGTCTATATGATTTTCTTGTGTGCAAACATAATAAATCACAGAAGCTGAGATACTTAAAATTATCTCAGGCGCAAAAATGCACACATGAATCCACACAATTTGGTGCATATTTATTATCATGTATAGACAATTTATTTTATTTTGTCCCTCTGATAACTTGTGGTTGTTTGTGTGTTGTGTGTCCACTGACTTGTTGAAGTTGATGAGCCAGATGGTGACCTCAGCTGGTGCTGCCTGGTCCCAGTGGATGGTGTAGCCTTTGGCCAGTGTGATCACTGGCTGGAACTGCTGGTAGTGTTTCCTCTTCCCCAGGGCCCCCTCTAGCAACAGGGGCCGATCAGGGTACTCATCCCTCACTATGTTCATGTTCAGGTTGGCAGGGTTACGTGTCTGGACGTAGATCTTAAGAGAACATGAGGTCACAGAATCAAAAAACTCACTGAAAACCATAAACTCCTTTATACAGATCAATAAGAATAAAAAGTGAATGTCTGTGCATTCAAATGATGACCTTGTGAGCTTAAATAACTGTATTAATATTCATAAACTGAAAATATTCCATACTTTGTGATACCTGCAAAGTTTAGCAGGCACACGGCTGAAAATGAAGTAAATGACTCCAATATGTTGGATCTGAATATGTTTAACTGAGATAAATACACCACACCCTAATCCAGTTTAAAACACTGTGAGGTTTGGCTCCTACAGTTTAATTTGGCTTGTTGTGACCAGAAAGCTAGCATATGTTGGCTATTACGGCTAATATGGCTAATACATTACCATGGATACATCATTGTTTTTTACATATGGAAACAGCTATTAGCTTCCAGCTATTAGCCCTGTGAAACACAGGTCTGATCCCAGGAGAGAGACCTGGAATCCACCAGGAGCTGAGGAGCAAAGGAGAAGTGCTGAGAAAACTTAATGTTAGATGACTTTATGACAGGACAGCCTGATGTCAAGGGTGACAGGAGTTACTGTAGGTGTTATATGTAGGAGTTCTATACCATTTTTACACAATGTGTCTGGAAACACTGAATATTCTATACATTTCAAATCTCATCATTGCAAGTGAAAAATGAACTTTTCAAGTTGTTGGAAGGCATCTTTTATCCGCTCTGGTAGCAGTCCTCTTGCTTTCAGTCTTTGTGCAGAAAGGTGTGTTAATCTTTGCACTCGTGCAAATTTCACCAAACACATGAATGTGCTGAACATTAGAAACAATATAGTTTTGAGAACAACACATTCTAATAAGATTATTTATAATTATCAGGAAAAGACTACGTGGACTCTTCATTACTCCACCATTAATATAATTACTACATTAGCTCAAACTAATGCAACACTTATAAACAACTCTGATGAATAAGACGCATGAATACTTTCTCACACAAAAGATTTACTACGTACTGTACTTGTTTATAATTTCATAAATTCTTGACTGTAAAATGAAAAAGCATAGAATTAACCAATGCCAACAGAAAGTAGATTAGTAGTTTGCAGTGAATGTGAGCTTGAGTTTGACACTTGCCTACCCACCTGTGCATAGTGGCCACTGCAAATAGCAGCTTTCCAGTCGGGCACATCAATGCAGTCGGGGTGACGGAGCAGCCAGTTATCCTCTTTAACCAAGAAGGCCCCGGGATACTCGCTTACTGATCCGTCTATATCGTGGAAGACAGCTGTCTTGTCCCCGTCCATCTGCATATCATTAAACCAGCGACCCGGCTCCCCAAAAAACACCCGAGATGTGATCTACAACAAGGGGATAGAGCGATCTCTGTTTTACCTTCCAAATAATGGAACTGCAACAATTGTGGAAAAGTCTCCAAAGTTGAAAATGCAGCTGCCTAAACAATGGAATCAATTTTCCTGATGGTGGCGCTACAGCAAGTACTGTATTATATAATGTGAATGGGAAACATTTATTTTTAACTTGTAATTCAGTGTTCCCTACCAAAACACACTATGTACTTTCAGAGAACAGCATCAAATCACCTCGTTTCTTCATCTTAGATAGAAATTTGTGGCAGGAATGTGTTCCTTGTTGCCTGTGTTGCTAATGTGAGAAACTGGCCACTCGTATTCATAAACGGCTCAGTGTATCTTTATAGTCTGAGACTGGAGCACAGTCACCAGTGAAGCTTGCAGCTCTAATGTTAATATCTTTCCCATTTTCTTTTAGTCTCCTAAAGGTAAGAAAGAAACATCTCAGACTCACAGGTACGTGGTCAAATGTAATGCCAGTGACGTTATTGTTCGGGCAGCTCTGCCACGAGTTGTTGAGCCTGAATCCAAAGGCACTGGTGTGTCGTCCATCCAGAGCTGTGTATTTCCGAAATGTACAGTTCTGCACATTGATGGGCCCGTCATAGATCTGCATGCCCCGGATAGGGAAATCACTGCAAGGAAACAGAGTATTAGTGTTACTATCTATAATAAAGGTGAGTATCCATTTCATACTATTATATTTTACTCACACCATGTGTTTGTGCCTGAAAAAAATCACTTTTTTAAGACATACTGTACCTATTTTTTCCTAATCATTCCACTCATTATAATGTCTATCCAAAATAGTGTGACTAATAGCCTACATGGACATCATAAAGAAGGGACAACTCCCTTATCTGATTTAACTGTCAGAGAGATTGAGGATACACAACTTGTTGTGTGAACAGAATAGAGCAGAATGTCAACTTGGGACAGCAAATGTGGCTAAAGGTAAAATACAATGTTCCCCACTGTGCAGAACAGACTTTCATCACTCAAACATTTATTTACTTCAAGAGAGTGATGAAACTATTTCAAAGTCAGACAGACAGCGACATTAAAATAGTTTCATCACTCATCAAGTACAGACGGACATAGAGGCACTAAGGATAAAGATGAAATTATAAGTGTTTTTCTGACCACAATTTAAACTCTGTGCCATTTTTAATGCAATTTCTGCTCATTGTTTTAGATTTCTACCCACAGCTTTTGGTTCAGAAACACTGAATTATTATACTCACTTATTCAACTGTTCTTAAGAAGAAATTTCTTCTTAAAACTCGCTTCTGCAGCAGCACTGAGGTTGCTGGTGATAATTCATAGTGTTTGTTCCTGTGAGTTTCAGCTTTTACTTTACAAACACTCATTTGATCCATTATTGATTGATTATTGATTAATATAGCTTTAACTCTACTTCAAATAAATTCTGATTGAAAAAGACAATGAAATTCAATGAAAAAATCAAGGTCAAGACCACGGTTCCCATTCTGATCTAACTGGAGTGGGAAAAGTAGTGTGTGCGTGTCATGGATGCTGATAAAAATCTTCTCTAGAAAATGTTCAGCGCAGCGTGAGAGCGCTTATGCAATGGAGAGCCTGAGCTCATCTAGTTGCATCTAAGGACGTCAGGCTGAATCTGAAGCATCCAAACAGTAGCGATTCATGTCGAGTTCTCTTTTTCCCACACAACAAAGAAATCTCTAATAATACTGCTGTTGAGACATTCCTTCTGTGCTCTGCCAAGTGGGCCGGGTCACGGGACTGATTTCTAGCATTCCAAGTCTGGCTCTCACACATACCAGCCTTTATTTAAATGGTACTCCACCCAAAATCTGTCTTTGGGGTATTACAGAACTTTGGCTTGGAAAGTAAAAGTTTTAACTTCTCACTTTCATTCCTTTATGAACAACAGCAGCTGAGGTCACTTTAAATGATGCCAGTTAAGAAAGATCACAGTGGTGACACATCATGACAGAGAGATACCAGCATGTATGCTGAGTATGTTCCAAACACATTACATATATAACATATATAACTTATAATGTAGCTGTCTGGACTATGCAGTGTTTGGCTTCTCTTCTCTTTTTGAATCATATTGTTTACGATGCATGCATGTGCATGATAAACAGCAATCAGAAAACCACTCCTTGTGGTTTTCCAACATGGTGACTACTTTCAATCAAATCGATTATAAAACATATTTTGGGTTGTTTAACTTTTTTTGTAGACTACATAATTCCGCATATGTTCTTCCATAGTTGATTAATTTCTTCAGTATAATTGTACACTGTTGAAAATAATAAAAAAAGAAAAAAGCTGAAGGAGAATATACATAACGATTGCTGTCAAACTTTTGACTGGTACTGTATCAACATGTCTTTTAAGTTTAACTTTTTAAATCTACATTAATAGATTTTTTAAACTAGACAACGGTGGAAAATCCATCGTATAAAGTTTTTTATAAGGAGATCTGATGTGGCAGCAAACACCGCTCATGAGAGACTGTGGGCTCTTAGAACAAAACGATGAGCTCAGAGAGGTATTAACTGTCACTTACATGCCACGTGGCAGGCTCCTGCCAGTGAGATCATAACCCCCAAGGCCCCAGATTTGGTTGTCAGGGAAAGGCATCCCGTGATTGTCACTTTCACCCACAAACAATGAGTTCTTCACCTGCTGACGAGAACCGTCATCATCTGGAAACGTCCCTCCACTGCACACAAACACACACAGGAAGAGTTAGCGTTTGGAAGTGCAAGCAGCCGGAGCACTGAGAGAAGTAGCATTGATGATAGTACATGCATATGTAGTAGCATACATCTTGTAAATGGTTGATTCCACAGTGGGAATTGTTTTTGCTAGGCAGGAGTCAGTTTGGTGCAAATTCAGGGAGCATCAGTGGTTATGGCACAAATATAGACAAACAATAAATGATAACAGATTATTTTCTAATGAGCTAACAACATAAATCACACTGTATACTATTAAAAGTATTTTAAAAACTGATTTGATCAGACCTTGTTTAATTAATGTACAGATAAGTAAATGGACAAATTCAAGGAGAGAACCACTTAACGAAGCATTTTTGTCATTAGACATCTCTTTTCTTCTCTCCGCAAACTAACCCTTTAGTTAGTAACAGTAAAAAAGGAAATGTTAGAGCTACACACCGGAGAAATGAAACTTTTAAAAGGAGAAACTATTTTCAGAGGGTGCTGTCAACTGCAAACTTTCAAAGGTGAAAAATATGGCAAAGAACCTTTTCTAAAAATGAATAAAAACTACGGAGAAAGACCTGTGTTACTATGGAGACTTGGTGTGAAACAAAAAAGCAGCTGGTAAAAGCAGATCTGCTTTTAACACTTTATGTGTGTGTGACAGTGGCTTCATCTGTAATAATCATCAGCATTAATTAGTTCATATGATTTTGATTTTTGATTTTCACCTGCAAAAGGAACTTGTAACTAAACCTGTGTAATAAACGTAGTGGAGTAAAAGTACAACACGATGTGTGAATTTTAGAGTGAGGAAGAACAACATCAAGACATGATGACTCTTTATTTAAAACTGTGCCTTTCCAACTTTATGGAAATCACACTAAACAACAGGAGAACCCTGTGATCACATCTGTGCACATCTCGTATTCCATTAACCCTCCATGTAAATTTGAAATGTCTTTTTCTGTGGTAATGATTTGCCTCCGTCCTAATTTGTTTTGTAGCTGCTAGAGCACGCTTTCTTTAACCACTTTTAATGTAGCAAACAACAAAACAGCACCAGAGCAAACATCTGGAAAGGAGCGAGACAGACATATATACATAGTTTTATGACAAAACACAAAGTTAGACTGTGATCATTCAAAGTTAGACATTCTCTGTATCATTGAGTGTGAATGTGCTGTGCTGTGCCTGTCCACGCTCTGTTCCGTCTCTGCTGGCGTAGTGTACTTTGCTCACCTAAACAGTTCTTTAAAGTAATACATATTGTGCTGTTTTCTTTCAACAGAATAAGTATGAAATAGACTTAATGGTCAATAAGTTTGCGAAAGCTCAGTTGAGAACCACATAAACTTTGGAGACTTATTCTGAAAAGCCCTGCTTATTGTGGATGAACTGTATTCACCTGCTGCCCCCTGCTTTGTAAAGTCAGTTGAAAACATCTCACCAATTCCCACCTCTGTGACCATTGCACCCCTAAATTACTTTTCACACTGAATCAAAGCACTGCGTTTCCCAGTGCATCCTAAGCACACTCCTTATAAGGTGTTTTCCAATTACTCACAGAGAGACAGAGAGAGAGAAAAGAGTCCTGCATCACCACAGGTAAATGCAAACAGCAGCCCTTTATTAGAAATATGAACCTTGATTTAATAGCAGGGGGTGTGGGTAGGGGTGGGGGGGGTCTTACCTTGCCAGAGTGAGACCAATGCCATTATCAGCAAATCTAAACAAGAAAGGGAATATTATCACAGTGAGCACAGTAATAGTCTGAGGTCTCCTGAGAGCAGCGCACACACACACACACACACACACACGCGCAGAGACACAGTCTGACTGAGATAAAAACTTATTAAATAGGGATGAATTTCTCACTTTTATCTCTGTCATCAGATGTGCAGAAAAAAAAAACAGCCTGAAACTCATAATGATGATTTTCAACTACACTCAGCTGCACTGAAAAGTCGACAAACTTCACTTAAACAAACGTTTATTTACACACTCACACTTTTCTTGGTCAAAGTATTTTCAGTTTGAGATCCACGCATGCAGGCAGTACTCACTGGCAGTCATCCAGCCACACATCCCCTCCTCTCAGCCAGGCTCCATGGTCCTGGTTCTTATAGGCTACAAAGTGGTGTATGAGAGCAGGGACTCTGGGTTTGAAGGGGTCAGCATCCTGGTGGGGGCCATACCTAAACAATTCAAAAGCACATGAAGCACCACAGACACACAGAGTGCAGAAAGACTGTCGTAGCATTTGAGGACATTTTTTATACACTGTATACACTTGAATGTGCAGGTTTATGTATGTGTGAATGTAGACACACCTTATCAGACAACAGGAGAAGGGAGCTGGAAGTTAGCTGGAAACTGGCTTTTGCTTTTGGTTAGGAGCAGAAGTCCTGAGGGCTGGGACAAATAACGGACAGTGCCTCTGGAGAAGTCTAATCTCACTCAAAGATGTTCCACAACATGTCCAGTATATAGTATATGTATATAGTATATGTAAATTCCTTAAACTGATGCAGAGGCTGAGCATTGCTCTTGCCAGCTGGTTTCCAGCCAGTTTCCAGCCTACTTCCAGTAGCCCCTCTTTTTCTTGTTGGCTGATACAGCATAGTCTACATTGCACAGTAACCACACCCATTTAAGTTTCATTCCATTTAAGTTCCAGAAGGCAGCTCACAGAAACACAACAACATAAACCAATGACTGACCTGGACATATACATATGGTTAGGAGTCTACTAGTGATACTGATGTCTGGTCCAGGCCCTGAGTCTCCTGGGCACTCAGACAGTCAGTTTGTTGACCTCATGACTAGTCATTTTCCCCTTTTCTGCAATGTGATTTTGGCTGCTCTTATAACACTGCAGCAATCAATGGCTAATACTGATGTAATGACTGGTTGTTTCCTATGAGGCCATTACATGTTAACAGGAAGAAGCTAATTAAAGCTGGTGATCAAAGTACTGCAATAGGTCCTCATATATTAATAATGTTAATATCTCCTGATAATTAACATTTACTTATTAATTACTTATTTCTGTCTAATAGCTCTAATCTAACATTTTGGGGGGGCAGGTGCTTAAGCTAGAGAAAAAGACCTCTGCTGGAAAATAATGCATAATGAATACATGAATAGCTATGAAAAATGCTTAATAAAACCAGTTTACTAAATGGAGTTTGAGTTGATGAAAAGGAGTTTAGTTTATTTTTTTGTTAAGTATGTGATTCATATACTTTTCAGCAGCACAAAATAACAGCCTAGTTCTGCTGGTCCTGCCCAGTCAAGATCACTTTCTATTGCAAGTTGCTTTGAGCCTTTTTTTTAAGGTGAGACAATCTGTGAGAAAGCTTCATGAGAAAGAAAGGATGTGCCCACTTTGAATAGCACCACTGAGCTGAAAGGGAGTGGTGAGTAGGGTGTATACTTCATACTGAAATGGTGAGATCAAGATGACACAAAGATGACACAAAGATGACACTGTTCTTTCACACTGACTACACTGACTAACTGTACAGGATGGTATTCTGATCTTGTACTTTTACGTAAGTTGATTTCCAAGCGAATGAATCTCACTTTGAAGATTTAAAATGATCTGTCTGTCTCTGCTGTTGTTCTACACTATCAAACATGAACAGGAAACATGAGCGCTGCAGCAAATCCATCATGTTAAATCATACTGGGTGTGATGTAACTTCAGGACTGAGGAGTCTGACCTGGCTCCAATCAGAGACAAGAAGGGTCTCTTGTCCTTGTCGTTAGCCTGGGTAGTCTTTACTCCATTATCAAGGATCATTCCAGCCTGGAATGAAAAGAAGATAAACTATATGTCAAGAAGTGTAAGACAAACACAAAAGGGTGTTATCTTCTCATGCAGGAAGGGTGCAGTTGTGAAAAATGTTACTGGCTTATTCAACCAATTTATCAGAGTCAGTAGCTGAAAGCTTACACTTTTCACTTGTGCTCATTTCCAGACACGTGTTGAACAGCCAGCATCAGGTCTTCATTAACAGGAGTGCATACAGATTAAATCAGCTGCAGCTGCTGTCATTTCTATCATCCGTCTTTGTCCTGCTTAATTCTGCTTCTGATGCATTTAATAAAACTGCCTCTTAACTTTGATCGTCACCTCACACCCACATATCACAGTAACGTATGTGCAGCCGCTGTCATCTAAAAATGTTTGAAACCTGCTAATAATATCACTCTAAACTGTTTATGTGCATTACCTGACAGGAGTAACTGCAATAATGGGACAAGGATTAACATCCAGAAAAAACACAGCAACATCTGATTGGCTTGACCTTTTTCTGGCCACCATTCCCTAAAAATTACTTTCAAATGCAACTATTCTGCAAATGCAGTTACGTTTTGCCATTTTTGATAATGATTATGTTGTGATGCAACGTTTTTGAATGAATGAAGCGCTACATACGTTTAATAAAGGTAGCAGTGTGAAGCGGCTGTTGTTTTTTCCCTGACTGTAACCAAGTGCTTTGAATGTCTGAACTCAACTATAAAAACCTTACCTACCCCAATACAGTAGTTACACAATTGAATATTGTACTGCAAGATCATCTATTTAGACAGGAAGGAAAAGTATATTCTATAGATCTGTTTGCAGGCATTTAAATGATTTGTTCATTGTCAGTGTATTGCGATTGTCCATTTAAATAACCTCTACATCTCTAGTTAGTATCACATTCTAATGAACATATCCTCATTCTGTTAACAGATGATGAGATGTGGTTGCATATCCCCACCCACTCCCACCCCATTTCTGATTGCAGTTTAGTTGTAGTAATGTTCTAGCTCTGATTTGGTGTTAGAAAAAACATTTGTCTGATCTGTTTTTTATATAATACAGTTTTTAGTCACTATATTTATTTGTTGGGAGGCAACAAAATCACAAGCTGGAGTACAGATAGAGTTGAATACATTAAAGGCTGCAAAGAGCAGCAGTGTTGCACATGATTCTCGGTGGGTTTGGCAGTGCTGGCTGACCTTCTACATCATATCAGCCATTACATAGTGGTGATACTGTGTAATGCTGCTTTAAAATACGCTGACACACTCCATTTAGAGATCAATGGGACTGGGAAGGATTCGTGTCTCAGATACATGTGGTGTAGCTTTAAATTCCACAACACGGCTGGAAACATTCAAAGCAACTTCCATCAAAGTACCAAAGAACAAACTACCCCCTGTTGTTTTAGAGCCCTTAAAGCACAATTCTCTAACTGTTCCCTACATAAAATAAAATATTAATAATGAGAAAACCCATCTTCAGCCATTTGCTGCTTCAAAACAAAGACACCAGTGACATGATGCGACCTTTTCTCTCACAAACACCCCGGGGTGTCAGCCTGACGTGAGTTATGCTCCCATTAGGATGATCTAAATTAAAAGTGAAGAAGAGAAGGAAGGAGTGAGATAGGGAGAGAAAAGAGATCACTGTTGGGGGCAGAGAAAGGAGGGAAATAACAATAACACTTCCTCTCTACCAGCGCCTCATAAATCTCTCTCAGCTCGAGTTGTGCTGTGCTCGGTGCCGCAGGCGCCTCTAAACTCTCTCCATCTCATCCCTCTCCTCTGGTTCTCTTTCCTCTGTCTCTATTTCGCTGTTCTTGCTGTTCACCTATTGCTCTTCCTCTCTTTCTTAAACATCAGGTCACATCACAGAAACATGTTTTTTTTCTCTGTGCAACTCTTAGAGATGTGGTGTTTTTTAATATTCAAAATTGCTAATGAATTACTGGAATAAACATATATTTAAGGTATAGTATAAAGCCATGGAAACAGTTCAGGGTGCTATTTAAGGAATGCTGGGACTATTATTCCCACTAGAAAATAAACAAAAGCTGAAAATTCTTAAATTTAAAGTTGTCCCCCTGGTTATTTAGTTTTGCACCACCAACAACCAACTAAACCATTAAATGTTAATGTCATTTTCTTGTTTAAAAGACATAAAGTCTTGGATGTCCTGTAATTTTCTACTCCCTAATTCAGACAAGACAGAGCTTATTCTATTTGAGCCTAAAAACCTCAGAGACATGTTATCTAGTCATATTACTACCCTAGATGATATAGCTCTGGCCTCAAGTGCTACTGTGAGGAATCTTGGAGTTATCTTTGACCAGGATATTTCC
>JAUBNQ010000017.1:28181198-28191993 GCA_032353495.1 Ctenopoma kingsleyae | reverse complement strand
TCATTTAGCACAAAGACAGCAGAACTCTAAACCTCTGTTGTGAGTTGGCCATGCCTTTTAGAAGGTCCGACAGTCTATCATGCAAAATCAAGGTCTTACATAACTCTACATGTAACTTGATGTGTTATGACTGTTGCTGTGTCCTGGGTCACATGAACCCACAGCCAGTGGCTCATTTTCCACAGCAGGAATGCAGCAACACAAAGCATGAGTTGGGGTTTGTACTGTAATGTTTCCCTCCATGTCAATATTCTGCCCGCAGGACATGAGAAAGTTTCATAGTCATTCTGGGTTTTTGATATTGTGTTACTCTGAAGAAACCTGGGGCCTAAAGTTGCTTCAAACACAGCGTGAGAGACTGGCAGTCCCCCAGGAAGACGGGACAGGAAATGTGAGCAGGCTGCAGAACAAACACGTTCTGAACCCTGCTGAGCACACGTGCTGGGGTAAAAACACCTCACACACACACACATGAATCCTCATGACCACATGTATGTAGTAGACATGACAAGGAGTTGGTGGATTTGTAGAAAAATGTTTTATTCTAATATGATGTGAAATAACTGATGACTTATACCTTAACAATGTTATTAACTAAGCTATTAAACATCACAGAACATTTTACAAGAGCAATAATGAAGTTAATTGGAATAAATGTTATTTTTAATCCACTTTTTAAGCCACTGCTGCTACACTTTTGCTGTTTGCTCCATTATTACCCTCCTGAGTTGCCCTGGATCATTCCACCTATCCCGAGACATGTTCCCTAAAGTTAAAGCAAAAACTCACCCTTCGAACAACCCTGTCTCCTAAGAATTATGTCCGTATAGGACGAAAGTGCAATAACGATTACGTTTTTGTAGAACGTAATCGGGCTTTGCTTTCATTTTTTATGTTGACGTTGCGTTTGTGAAGCGACTGTGTAAATATCTGTGAAGATTCTCACTCATCCAGTTCATGGTTATCTCAAAAAAGGTTTTTCAATGGCAACTGGACTTGTTTTAGTTCCTTCACTACGTTTCGCCTTCTATTCCAGAGGACTTTCTCAAGTCTGACTGTGTAAAGTGACATTTTTATCTAAACAATGTTTTTATCAGCCCACAGTCTTTCTCTGACACTAACCCACTGCTGTGATGCCTGATCCCAACCACAAAACATTTTAATATCTCTACACTCACATATCTGGATGTTGAAATGTAATGGATATTTTAGTCGACATAAAACCGGTTGTAGATCAGATATTTTGGCGGACAAAAATACGTTATCTGTAAACATGTCATTAATATGATCAGTATCAACGTATTTGCGACTTGTATTTTACGTTAACTGTTGACGTATGATCATTACCTTCTTACTATGTAATTGTAATTATAATTTCGTATAATTACGCCCTATACAGGGCTGCTTAAAAATGTGTTTCCTGTTAACCTGCAAAACCATTTCTGTATATATCATATCATCATATAGCTATTTTCAATGCCTAAATGTTAATCCAATGCTTTTTGTTGCTTATTTAATTCTTAGAAGTGAAGATGATTGTAATTTAAGTGTTTTTGAAATGAGCATCCATTCTGAAATATCTGAACTAATTTAGGTCTTTACTTACAATCATGCTACTGGGTTTTTAAAACAAGGATGAGAAATAGTACAGAAGGAAAGAAATGGAAACATGCATCTTGTGTTGTGTTGCCCTGTGTTGTGTTTCTCTCTCTCTCTCCCCCTCTCTGTCTCATACACACACACACACACACACACACTCTCTCTCTCAGGCACGTACGCAACTATAATGTTGGTGAAGTCCACTAAGAGAGGAATAGCAATGTAACAGTTTACTGTCTGAAAACAGTTTGAAGGTCAACACGTTCATCACTTAGTGCTGCTCATCCCACTCTCTGTCATCAAAAGCTCCTTTCACTCTGGGCTCAGTTAAAGTGCACTAGTTGGAGGGTGGACATGGTGGAGCATGGGTGGAAGGGGTGGTTTAACAGCAATTTACCTCAGTAGCAAGGTCAAACAACTGGCAGAAGAGCAACGCAGAGGAGCAATTTGTTTGTAATGACTGATGATTTGGTTTAGCACTTCCACACAGTTCCACACATGAAATAGTGACATCACTATTCACAGCGTTGTGAAGAGAAAAGTTGGTGTGTGTTCTGTCAGTTCTCGCCATGTGCTACTACCATGACAAGTTTTGGTTCTGAAAAGGCGTCTCAAGGGCATACAATATGGTGATATGTTGCAACATTTCTGCCTGTGAGACATTAGAAATGTCTGGACTGGCTCCGAACAAACCCTGGAACTGACTTAGCAGAAAAGATTAGAAATTCAGTCCAGTCCTGAGCTTTAGATTAGTCCCTTTATCCACAAAAACTGATGGTTGGCACCCTAAACATACTGGCTACAGTAACACTGTACTCAAAATGAAACAGCATTAGAAGCCGGACTAATTGCAGACTTAAAGCAGTATTTGAAAGTTCTGCCAATACAAACATTTGATCTAGAACAGCGGGTTCAATGTGACAAATTAAAATCAAGCAGAGATCTGTAAAGGGAAGAGGAGAGCTTTGCTTGCAAGTTTCTCATGCACAGTAAAGGTGTCAGCACTGACTGATCTGTAGCTCGGAGACTACACTCTATGAGACATTGTTCTCTGAACCCTGGGAGAGATGCTAGAGAGCGAGGGGAGGAGGAGTGAGACAGCGAGGCTGAGCGAACATAGAAGCTCCTCTGATGGGTTCATCACTCTCAAATGTTCCCTTAATCACAGACAATGAAGCTATCACAGTAGAATGGGAGAGGTATAAAGATTCCTCACCTCTCTCTTTTTTGAAGCATTAGTCATTCTCCTTTTGCATCCCCACCATCCTGTGAACCCTCATTAAGTGATTCAATCAGTGTAATGAGAGGGAAAGAGCCTACAGCCAGTGGCCATGTGCAGAGCTCAATGAATGGGTAGTCATGAGCGTTTAAATGTCACCGCATCATGCATGCATGTCCACTAGGAAACAAAAGTTGAAGCTTGTTAGATGGAGATACTTTGAATAAGTAGAACTGTCTCCTAGTGCTGTCTGCTGACCCCAAATAACAGGAGAAGGGAGGGGGATATCAAAAGAAGTGTGACTTTGAAGAAACAAGAATCATTCTGTGGTGTGTTAGTGATTTGGGGGCTTTACACGATGTGTCTTATGTCTGTCTCACTAGACGTCTTCTGATATGTCTGTGTCTTCTGAAACTAACCAGATAAACCCAAAGCTGATCTGACAGGGTCCCAGAGGAGCCACAGACCAGAGGATAATTAGATACAGAATGTGGTCCAGGTGAACAGACCAACACAGGCGGCAGCATGGCAACCTTTTAATTAATGAGCAACCCTAGTTTCAAAAGAGCAGCAATAAAAATGTGAAATTAACATAAAAAATAACAATTTACCTGCTTCGACAATGAATTCATAGAAGAATTTAAAGTCTTTTTGCCTCCTACACCAACAGCAAATTTGTATTCTGTAGTCTGACTTAGAGACAGACATAACCTAATCATTTTCTGACCAATTTAATATCAGTCAAATAAAAAACAAAGTAATTTAACAGCTGGCATTCTTAATATCATTGCTGATTCTCTATCTCAAAGATAACCAGAGCATGGGGGAGCACAGGGGAGACTTTGTTTCCTGCTCCTGGGCTAAAGTTATTTCTATCTTTGGATTAACCCGAACTCAGCAGGGGCCACTCAACTCGGGTCTCGAGGAGCTGGAGCATGACACATATACTGCGTCTCAAACTGTACTTTCACAGCTAACTTCACTTTGCTCCCATCACCAGCATACTGACTGATCTGGGCTTTCGCTCAACTGCACATGGGCGACGCACACACACACACACACACACACACACACACACACACACACACACACACACACTGAGTGAAGTTTTTGAAACCTGATTGGTTATTGGACCATGATGCAACATGAAACTGAGGCTTTTTGTTTTCATAGTGATTCTGTTAAAGTGAGCACTTTAATGGACAGGTTCACGTCCAAGTCCGTCTTAAGACAACTGTCAGGTGTCTGTATGAACAATGGCACAGGCTTTGCTTACTGTAATCCTTTTAACACACACACACACACACACACACACATACTGCTGCAATTTCAAATTTCAAAGCAATGGCCAGTGGGGGTGCTCTTCACAGGCGCATGTTGACAACTAGTTCATGTTTCTCAGGTCCTGCTAATTGATGTTCCTGCTGCAGCTTTCACATCTGTCTCAGAGTCGTCACATTAATTACTCCAATCAGCTGACAAGACACACTTAGGGAGCTAAAGTAAGAGTCAGAAACAACAACTGTTGGAAAAGCACAGCAGAAGCTGTCACAAAGCACTCACTGTCAGCCTGGAAAGAACAGAACGACACCCTGAGATCATGTCAGTCATTTAAAACACTATCAAAGTCTTTGGAGGACTAATGTTAGTTCATGTATTTTTTCATTCATAAGATATCCATAAATTAGGATTAGAAACTTCATATTTTTGAAGCAAGACTTTCACTATTTGAATCAAGCATCTCCTGAAAAAGTAAAAGTAAAAGACAGCTATTATTTCAATGAGTTAAACACAGGGTTAATGAACATTCACTATATATGAATATTCTGTACTACTCCATGTAGCAGATACCCCAATTAAAAGGACTTGGACAAGATTCAGGCCCAGAAGTAAACTTGATTGGGTCATCTCTAAATACAGTGCGTGCATAATTAGTAGGCAAGTGAACGTTGATCCAGCACCAAACTCTCAGTATTCATCCTGTACAATGATTTCCAGCTGATGTCGAAAGGATGTGTGTTAAAATGACACATGACTTATATTTTGCTGCGCACAGCTGTTAGGCAGATTTTTAGCTGCAGGCAAAACTGGTAAAAAGAGACCTAAAAGACTATGAGAAGACAAACATTGTCAAATGTCTTAAAATAGCCAAGTGTTGAGGCCTTATCCCCACACGATCAAATCACTAGTCAGTTGGGGTAGACATGAAAAGCTACAAATTAACTGAAAAAGATTTATGAACAATTAAGCCTGAACTATCCCAAAAAATGGTTGTTCAGTGGCAACGTCTTCAAGGACCTAAGACGAGTCCAGTTGCCATTGAACAACCATTTTTGGGATAACCATGACCTGAATGACTGAGAATCTTCACAGATAATTAAGCCTAACGCTACCCTCATCTTCCAGCACAGCAGGTTCCCTGGAAACTGCAGAAGCACAAGGTCTTCCAAGCTATTGGCAAGGTGAGCAAGACTAAATCACAGCCCTCATTAAGTAAGAAACACAAGCTGGAGCACCAAGAATGGGCCAAAAAATACCTTAAGAGTGATTTCACGAAGGCTTTCTGGACTGATGAGCCAGTGGCCGGATCGTTCATGGACTCTCCACAACCAGTTTGACTTTGGTTGCAGCAAAGTGGTGAAGGGTTAATGATGTGGTGATCTATGATCTGTCAATGATGATTGGACCTTTTCAAGTAGGCTGCAAATAGATTCCAAAAGCTACTGTCAGTTTGTATTAGACACTTCCTTCACGCAGTGGCACAACACATGGTCTGCTGCATTCAAACACACCACCATTATTCATCCAAATAGTATTATGTTGATGCAGTTATACTATTTTCTCAAACCTTTTTGTTTTTTGTTGGATTATGATGTTTATTTGTTGTCTCATTTTCTGTATGAAATTGAAAAATGGAACTTCTTCTTGGTATAAAAGATTTGAAATCTCTGATAATACTGTTTCTGTTTAACAATGAAAGTTATTCTGAGAAAATGCACTTGTGTAGTAATAATGTACACAGTGTAGAGCAGTGACTCAGGTTCTGCTTCTTTGTGGTTTAACACTTTAATCCAATATCCTCTCTGGGCTTGTTCACGGTCCAGACTTTCTCTTCATGCGATGCATTTGTCTTTTCAGCACAGAGTGCTTGTATTGATATTTTTGTCTTGCAGTTTTCATCTGTCCATGACAAATCTAATGAATACAGTTAGAAACTGAGAAGAATTTTAAATTAAAACACATGAACAGACAACTTGAGATGACATCTAGAAGGAAAACGTGCTGAGATTTTTGGCTGTGCATCAATAAACCCCAGAGTGACTAATGACTTCGTGTTCTACAAGCTTTTTTCTCTGCTCTGATATTTGTCACATGCACTGTATATCTCTGCACCACAAATCCTCTTGCTGCTTTTTTCATCTGTCTGTTATATTTCTAACATTATACATGTCATCACAAGGACAGTGTGTGTGTGTTAGTGCATGTGTGCGTGTGTGTGTGTGTGTGTGTGTGGTAGCAATCACAGGCTGGTGTAATAACAAGCTACAGAGAACTAAGGCCTTTTTGCTTCAAAGTGCTGTTCACCCTCAGAGAAGCACCTCAGCATTTCAACATCTCCAGCTGTCAGTCATGTCGGTCACATCCTGGAGACCACATCGCTGCACTGAAGTCATGCATACCACTCAAGTCATATAAAAAAACAAGGCAATTTATTGCTCACAATAACAAAAGTCTTGCCGTGCATATTGGAGAGACCATAATTGCGGAATGGAACAGAATGCAATTTTATAAGAAGCAGATTGAGTATTGTGTGCGTTGTTAATGGGAAAATGGCTGTGTGTGTGTCTCGCTGTTGAGAAAAAACTAAATAATTTTAACAGTGTTGGGGAAATAGGAGTTTCCACCAACTTCTGTGGTAACTGCATAAATCACAAGACTGAAGAAAAATTACTCATGTAAGTCCAATCAGATAGTGTTACTCTCCTGGAAACTTCCATTGTGTTACAGAACTTCTCTTCGCCATAAATATGTTGTCAAATTGGTTAAGATGTTTATCTTAATTTTGCAAAAGTTGTGTAGAGTTCGCAGCGACTGTAAATATGAGCAAACAAACCTGAGCTATAAAAGCCCAAACCACAGTGACGGAGAAATAAATACAAAAGAACATATGTGATATTTTAGTTTCTGTAACAATAGTCTATGTATAAAAGCAGTGTGTAAAGACAAAGTGCCAGGTAGATTAAATTCATAGTATAAAGGAAAAAGTAATAGTGGCACTAGATATCATAGATATCATTAGTGGGAAAGGACTAACAGACAGAAAGCAAAGACGGAGAGGACAGAGGAGAAAAACCAAAGAACCAAAAAAAAAATCCAATAAAACAAGAGGAGATCCAGTGAAAGATAATATGGAAAAGAGAAACAACAGAAAAATGGCGGGTTTATTTGATAATTCAGCCGGTAAATGTCACGTAAATACCAAGACGTCAGAATCCAGCTGACTTTGATTGTGCCGTGCCTTCATCAGCCCCTGGAGCAACCACTGTGTTCAGAAACACACTTCACATATATACTGCTAGTATGAAATGTCAGTAGTGTGAGGGCAATCACACCTCATTAGTCTCCTCCAGCATAATCATTGTTCCTTTGTTCCTTTCTCTTTGAGATAGGCAAAAAATCAGTTCAGATTGAAGAAGACAGAGACAGAGTTAGCAAAGAAACAGATGAGAGCTAATTATATTGTGGTAAATTAAATGCCCAGGAAACTGTGTATGTTTCCTCTAGATCACTGTTTGTATTATACAATATAATATAACTCGTAGTATATATTGTATATATATATATATATAACCTGTGTGTGTGTCTATGTCCATCTGTGTCAAACTCATGCAGATGTGTATAACTTTATCAACCCTATTGTCACACATAGTTCTACAGAACCATCTCTCTCCATTCCAACCTTCACCCATGGTCATGAGCTTTGACACAAAGGACACTGCAGATTAGTTTACACCACATGAATGTCTGACTCACCCCCAACAGGCATTCAGGCCAGAGATGCAGTGCTGCATACAAATGTATTTACAGGTACAGTGCAGTGGTCTCATAAACTGTTCTGGATCAAAATCAAACATGAAATAATGGTGATGTAATACCAACTACACCTGCAGGAAGAATATTCACCCTGAAGTTACCATGTCAAAAAAAACAAACTACCAGACTGCATTCATCAGTCTGTTAAGAGTTACTAGCTATTTATAAATCTCTGGGACTCAAAGATCCACAGTAAGAGACACTACTACTACAAATGGATAAGACTTGGATAAATAGTAAACCTTCCCCCAAGTCCTCATCAAGGAAATCACAAAAGACTCAAAGAAAACCTCCAAGGACCTGCAGACCTCTCTCACCTGTTATAAAGTTCAGTTATAAAGACTCCACTATCTGACAGACACTGAGTAGAACTTTTTATCAAACCTTTAACTGAACACAGAACCACAGTAAACAAATCAAATAAATAAAGGCCAAAGTCTTAACATCATAACTCTTTATATAAAAGTATTTACTGCAGGTTGCCATTCAGAAATCTTTGCTCATTATTCACTTGCATTTAAGGTCGCTTTCACACCTACAGGCTTTAGTCTGTTTGAATCAAACTTGAGTTTGTTTCCCCCCAACACATCACTAGTAGATGTTAGCTCTCAGTGCAAACGAACGCTGCCTCTTTGGTCTTACAGGTCAGGTTTCTGACTCCGTCTGGCATGTGGCTGCAGTGGAATTCTCAGCAGCTTGCTCCTACGTCTGTTTAACATGAGAACTTGCGTTTAAGTTTTGCTAGGTGGCGGGCGGGGCCATTGTCACTGGAATAATGACAGAAGGCTTTGAATAAAAACTAGAACAGCTGCGAGACAACACGTCTTGTCCCATTTTCGCTGAATTTCCTAGAAAATGTGTAAAATAAACTTATTGCAGCTTTAAATTCTTGTAGTTTGCTCATCTACCGTTTCTTCCTCACTTGTTTTCTGGGTCCTCCATGCATGCTCAGTGAGAAGAGAAATTTTTCATGTTGATGACCTGAAACACCTGGCGCAGCAACATGTTTTGGTGTTTCAGAAATTCACCAGCTTAATGTAACCACAGTCTAAATATACCAGCTGACCTGGGTGGCCTCCAGCAAGGAGCAGTTTCATGCATCTGGCCCCTGGTGTTTTTATAAGATGAATATGTGGAGCACAAATGCTCCAAAAAGGTAGATTGAGAGCAGCATCCTGTGATAGCTGTCCTGGATAGAGTCCAGAGTACAGTGACACCAACACACACCAACAGGTGCTGTATATCTCAGCTTACTCGTCACTCACACACTTCACACTCCATGAAGCTGTATCATAAGCCCTCCTCTGTGGCCAGAAACAGCCTCACCTTAATAAGTCCATATGTTATTTTACAAGCCATCACAAACTGCCATCCTACCAGCAGATAGAGAATAGAGGTGTCATGTTCACCCAGGCATGAGCGTGAGTGCAATCTTTCCACACCGCAGTTTCACTTACCCACATGAGATGGGTTTATTCTTTGTTTACTGATCTGTACATAGAATTCCTGCTAATATTAGAATGAGAAATGTATTTTTCTGTTTTCACATATTTGCTATTTGTATGATTAGATTTTAACATGTGTCATCCACCTTCAACTGTGATTATAAAATAGAATTTGACACATTGACGGGTTTCTGTGGATATGTGTGTGTTTGTGAGCATAACTCTGTTCACTGTTTTCTGAGGAACCTGCAAACTGCTGTGTCTCCTCACATCTTCATCATTTTCTGCTTCAATCCAATAAATTCCGAACGGACAGTTGTTTTCTGACTTATAGGCCACTGTCAGACACACCAACAACGACGCCAACTTGTTTTCAGAAGACACGTCGTAAAGAATTGGAAAACTGGCGATCAGCTTCTCCCCCATCTTGTGGCAGTAGTAAACAGACTGTCTGCTTCGGTTTCTGCTGGACTCGTGATGCTATGACTGGCTCTCGGCCGGCTGTAGCTGGACTGCATCAAAGGATGTTTGCAGAAAGCGGAGCCTTTCTTAACCTTTCGCTCAACACAAAATATCTAGAAAGATTCAGAATGGAGGCATCATATTCAGCCGAGCATGAGTGCGAGGACAATCCTTCCACACCACAGTTTCAATGACCCACATTAAAATGTGGGAGAGGAAGCCCTGATATTCCTTCGTTAGGTAAAGGTTGAATACCTTGCTGTGGTTTATGTGCCCTGTCTGTGCCAGTGACAGCTACAGCACAACTATGCACAAACACACACAGAGAAAAACAACCAACTGCTATAAAACCTTCTTTGTCTGCTGTTTACTTTGGTGCCATTTACTTATTGGACATCTGTGGTTTATGCAAGTGCTCCGTACAGCTGCAAAGAACCACAGCACCTCAGGTCTCTGTCTAAGTCACTCTGCTTTCCCTCTACACACACACACACACACTTCATAAGAGACACACTTAAAATCATTTTTGTTTAAGCTGACATTTGGCCTACATCCCACCTCCTGTTTAAGCCTGTTTAAGACTCAGAAATTTAAGGTTTTATCAATTCAAACAGTCCTTTTTCAACTTTTCCCTGAAGTATAGCTGGGTCACATGGGTGAAAGCCTTGTTAAAGCAGGCATAATACACCCTGCAACTACAGAGCCCATTATGGCTGACTTGGTCATGATTGGACCAAGTTGGTCCAGGTCTGTCTCAGTCTGGGTTATTTGTCTTTTTTGTTGTTCTTTGTTAGTTTCAGCACAAATTGTAGAGTAGCCCTGCTGGCCTACCTACACCCATGCGAGCCTTAACAGGAAAATGCAAAACTACAGTAATGAATGAATGGACAGATAAACAGTCATCTGTCAGTTGGCATCCATGTTATTTTTGGTACAAGAATAAAGCAGAATTTTAATTTTTGCAGTTTTTTTACTG
>JAUBNQ010000017.1:28162311-28181098 GCA_032353495.1 Ctenopoma kingsleyae | reverse complement strand
TTACTGACCAGTCATTCAGTCTGTTGCCCACATTTGATCTCAGAGGTAAGGCGTGTGGCTCCTCCTAAAAATCTGTACATGCTGACAACAGTCTATGTAGGTGTTAGCTAGTTGTTAGACATGTCCACACCTTAACTCTTAACACAGAATATCGAAGAGGATTTGACAAATACAATAATGTGTATGGCGCACTGGGGATGTGTGAGGAAAGATGATGTTTTGCTGTGTTGGGAGAACTGAATATTAATGCCGTGCTAGTAATCGTTATTCATTGGGTGTTTATTTCATTTTGGAGTAAAATTTCCTCTTGCATATTAGCGACAGAAAATTTCCATGCAGATTTCCATGGAATTGACAAATATTGCATCAGTGTTCCCTGGAACTCACATCTAGCCGTTCATCTATCTGTCTCTGTGCTCCCTGCTGGGCTCAGCAGGGTTAAGGCTTTTCAGGCAGGCAGCAGACCTGGGGAGGCAATCCTCAGGTACATCTTCTCTCAAAACTAGGACAAGCCAGCTCACATACTCACACACACACACACACACACCCACACACACACACAGTTTGTTTACCTATGGTCTGGTATCACAGTCTAATTGGAAGCCATGCTGGCCTCTGTGTCCATCTGTTATGGTCAGTCAGTCATTGGGTGTGTATGTGTGTGGGAGCTGCTGAGAAGGAGAAAAATCATGTATGATCCAAAAGGGAGAGGTAAATGAAAATGATTTTTGTAACTACCTCATTGAAATTAAACAGCATGCCTGGCAGTAGACAATGTGTAGTACCCAATGCCTCTTAATTCTCATCCTCTTAAATATAAAATTGTTCCACCTGACAGTGACTGCTTGTGTTTCACCATGTTCCCAAATCTCAGCAAGACTATGTGTCTATCTAATCTATTCAAATAATTATTATTGCAACAATTATTATTACAATGAATTTAATTTTAATGAATAAGTCACTTGCAAAATGTCACAACATTATTTTCTCAGATGTGACTATTAGCTCCTTTATTAGTGAATATCTGTGAGTTTGAACAAAATAAAACAAAAAAAATTTAATGTGACTGGGTACATCCCAATTCCCTAAACTGATCCTCGCTCAAAGTCGTCCTGGTCGTTCATCTAGAATGATCCACACATCCATCCTTGATAGAAGCCCCTTTATTGGAAACATGTTAGTGGTTGAATGCTGCAACTAATCTGACTCCCAACAGCACGTTATGATTGCTAATGCAAGTTTATTCATGTAAAAGGATAACTGATCAGAATACCCTGATCATAAATAATCTTTTGCAATGATGGTAACACAGCTGAAGCTTCCTATGTATATCCAAACCTTTGACTGGTACTCTATATGTATTTGTAATGCTCCCTGAGTTATGACATTACATAAAATACCTGGCTCTGTCAGCCCATCCACTACACACCTGCTGCTCCATATATGGCCCAGGATCCAGATGTTTCTTAACAATTATTTCACCTATTAAACTTATAATTATGTGCTTGCAGCTTTGCTCTTGGCTCAGTAAATATGTACCATCTCCACATGCAACAGTGCTCTGCTTCCATGCTACTGGGTTACAGTCAGTGTCTGAATACCTTCCACCACTCATTTCACATTGTCAGTTTCCCAATTCTCTGACCTGTCGACACTCGTACTGCTGTGCAGACAGATGCACACCACCCCGCAGCATTCACATGAGTTTCAACGTGATCATGATAACATTATTTCTAGTTTCATCTCAAGTTGAGACGGGCAAAAAAATATATTGTTTAAAAAAAGAGTATAATAAACTGCACTTGCCTGAGAATAACTGAGTATGTGAGTGTCTCTGGATTACCTCTGTCAACGCTAAATAACGGAACAATCATTGCTCTAACATCCAGCGCTGTATTTAATTACAGTACACAGGAAACAAGATTGGTGTTACCTTTGAGACACTCTGACCTACACTGGTCTGACAGGGAAGACAAAGTGTTTCTGAGAATGTAACAAGGTTTTTCCAGCGAAGCTGTTTCTTTATCTGTGACATGATACAGATAAGAGCAGATAAGTTTTCTTACAAGAGCAGCAAGACAGGACAAACAATGCACTCCCTCTGCCCTTCAAATAACCACTCAGAAATGAATCTAGCATCTTTTTGATTAATGAGGACTGCCTCATAGACACTGATCCAAATTGGGAACAAATAAAAAATGTAACACCGGATTGATTTGGTGTTCCAAACTGTGATGCTGCTCTAAATGCGGTGCCAGAGAGAGACAGGAAGACTGCTCAGTGCTCTCCTCCCACATTAGCTCTATCTATCCCCATCTTTTCCCATTTCTGTCCCTCTCTGATAGCGGGCGCTAATATTGACTCAGTGCAACCCATCCCTGCTTATTAGACTTTCATGAAGATCGATTAGAGTTTTCACTCATTTCAGTTTGCATTTGTACCCACCCTTCCATTTTTTGGACATAATTTACACTTGCAATCTTTTTCTCCTTTACCCGCAGGTTTATTGAAGAAAGAAATCAACACTGCAGCAACTTTTGGCATAAAGCTGTTGACATGCATGTCCAAGTCAATCTCCTGCAGTAGCTGCTGTGTCTGCCACCCCAAAATCCCACCACCGAGGCTCCCACCTAGCTCTGATCCTGGTATATGCTGCTATCTACCTATTTAATCTCAGCACACAGTTAAAGACAGCAGGTTAAATCTTAAAAAGAGGATATGGTTAGCAATGTGACACTAATGCAGCAGTATCATAAATGCTGTTTATTAGCCCAAACCAGATGATCTCGTGACTCTGTGCAGCTGTGCTTACCTTAGAATGTCAACATGCTCACATATTCGTAATGACAGTGCTAACGTGCTAATGTTTAGCAGGGGTATTCACAATGTGCATTGTCTTTGTGTGCAGGCATGTTAACATACAGCTGAGGCTCACATGGATCTCATTCATTTTACAGCTGTTTAGTAAAAAAAAAACTGTATTGGACAAGTTCTGGTTTTAGGCAGCATTAGAATAGCAAATCAAAGGCTGCATTTGATTCTGTGCAGATAGAAACTGTTCTAATACTGATACTCGTATGAGCTAAGGGTCTTGCTCAAATGGAGGTGTTAGCACTGATGTTTTACTTCATTCTCTCGTATTTATCCGGTAAGTCCAGAGCTGTACCAGTGATTTCTGAGTCACACACCCACCTGTCTAACCTTTATGTGCCACTGCCAGAAAAAGCATCAGCAAAAGACCAGGCAACATAATAAAGATAAAATCTACCAATAACACTACGTGCAGCACTAAATCCTGTTTTGGTCAATAAGATCATTCCAAGGTGTGAATAAATCCTGAGACGTATTTATCACCACGTTTTATAATTTTAAAAGTGACACATGTAGAGTTGTGTTCAGCTGTACATGACAGTGGTGTAAAGACACAGAGAAGACAGACACTATATGGAAATGTTTTCTGAACTGACTTGTGACAGACAGGCTGTAGGGCTGTGATTGTGCTTTACATTTGGAGCAGGGTGTGTTTTGGAGAGAAAATGGGAAAGCGGTGATGAATACCTTGTTGAGCTCTGTATCTCTGACTGCACAAAGCTCTGACATGAAAAGCTTTTCAGCAGTCTGATGTGTCTGAGGAGGAACACAGCACCTACAGCAGACGTCTTCCTTAGGGAAGAATATGCACGTGTTCAGTTTGTGATCACGCGTTTAAAGCACACTTAATTCTGTTGACCCCAAAGAACAGAAAGACATCACTGTTACCCCGAAATCACTGTAGCAGCTTTTATACACCAGTCAAAGTCATAAAAAAAGTTGTCTTGTGTTTTTCTGTCATTACAGAGCAGCTGACATTTTGGAGATGCACAGTTTTAGCTGCCAGCAGCAACAAGCTCTTCATCCTGTGGGACAGATTCTGGGGTCTAGCCATCATTCACTGAACAAACAAAAGGCAGCTGATGAATGTGTGCGTGCATCAGTGTTGTGGAACAAACCCTGGGAGCTGCTTTTCAAGCCAATGTGAAGCTAACACACCTGAGTACTCTGCCCCTATCCCTGTGCCTCCCGTGTCTTGAGCATGTGTGTGTGTACAATAGGTAATATGCAGTACATTTTACAATATTCAGTATCTAACCATTCCTTATCATCCATGTTCTGTAAAACACCTGTCCAGCTGCTGGGGATCCCTCACAGAATAGAGGTTTTGGAAATATTCTGATATTGTGCTGATACAATAATGTGGCAGTTAATAAGCTGACAATGAGCTAATAAGTAATAAAGAAAATAAAAATAAATCTGCACAACAAATCTTCATTTGTTTTGTTGTTCAATTTACATATTAAGTTTTATTTCTTTTTAATTTATAATGATTATGGTTCATTTTGACCTCAGATTTGGTCTATTCCACCTGTACTGTATGTTCAGGTTCTATATTCAGCTACAGTTTAATCTTAAACCAGTCTGACCTCTGACAGGTGGGGCACCAAGGGTGGACAATCAGATTTAGTGGGTGGCCATGCCGATGGTTGGTCAGACAACCAACCTTACAGTGAGTCGTGTATTTCAGCTAGATTTACCAGCAGGACACTAACATGTGGCACACGGCCAGACACACACACTTTCTTACAACCACACACAGCAACAAATACAGTACAACCCCTACACTGGTAGGTGACAGCGGAGAGATATGATCTGTCAGACAGGAAGACGAGACTGTAAAGTGTTCAACAAGTAGACTGTCAAACTAAACATGTTCTGTGGCAAATATTTGATTTCTGAAAACTTCACTTTGTACGAAAATATATTTGCATTTGTGTTGTATAGGAATGTAATGTCTAGGGGACAAAGTTGCACACAGTAACCATGTCGAACTGTTTATTACGCTGGGATTTTTCACTTGTTAACTGATCTTTGTGTTCTGTCCTTGTAGAGCTGGCAGGTCTCTTCTGTCCATACATAGGATGAATCATTGGTATATTTCATTGGTATGTTTTTATTTCCAAAGTGACTCTGGTCAAACTACTCTCTGCAGACCTGCACAGATAGCAGAATAACATTGCCTAATATCAGATCACAAGACAAATGCTATTTGCTAGAGATGGGAAACAAAGCCTCGGCGGTTCCTTCTACAGCCATTGATGAATCTGTATTAAGACAATTCAGAAATTAGCAGGCAAAATCCCATTTGCAGTTTTAAGCAGTTTTGTGGTTATTTGTGCACCGAAAGTGTTGAAATTTGTACATAGTTTCTATTGAGATAATGGGAATTGATCACACTCTCTGTGTGTTTGTGTTGATGATATATATTTTATATATTATTCTTGCACATGAAATCCCTAAAATGACTGATGCTGCTGTATCTGTGATTGACGTATAATAGAATCAAGTTTTACAATGCGTTTGTTGTTACTTTAAACTGTTTGTAGGAGACATCAATAGTGTGCTCAAGTACATTTGTAAAAGAACTGGCTTTGTAAATCACACATCTTTTTTTTTTGGTTTGTCAGAGAAAAATGTGAGAACTCTCTGCAGGTTTCCAGATCCAGAATTAATTCTATCACTGCCTTTGGAGCTGAATTCTGCTGCTTTCCCCTCCCACTGTGTTTAGTTTCTTCTTGTAGGTAGAAGGAAGTGAGTGTGCATTCTATCAGCACCATTAGACACATTTATAGAAACTGGGGTTTTTTTGTCTAATAACAAAGGTACTTTGCACCTCTAATTGCAAAATTCTATTTCCACAATAAGATTCTTTTAATATGTCACTGTGTTAGGTTTTATGGTCACATGAAATTGGTCTCTCTTCAGCGTACAAGCACAAAAATCCAGCAGCTGAGAACATCTACCGTCCATCATCAGCCTTTTAATAACCCTCTAAATTGAACATTTTCAGCAATGCAGCATTTTGCAGTAGTGATATTAATTTGCTTAGTAAATCAACGTGAAGGTGACTTCTGAGACCAGGACCAATTTAATACTAGAGCGGGGGAAGAGAAATCAGTGACGTGTGCTCTGGATAGGATTAAAATCAGTGAGTGCAGCAAGTATTCAAATCAGCCAGCCTCCCCCAGAGAAATAAATCTCACCTGAATGGGACTTTTGCCTTATGTGAGTATTTTTTATATACTACAAATCTTGCTTTGTGCAGCTGGAAGTCTGGACAAACGTATCCAGTTTTATTTAATTATTATTCTATGGTGGATGTAAGTCATTTTGTTCCCTTCAGCTTCCAGTTTATAGCATCACATGTCAGATTATTAACGGAATCACCTGAGTCACAATGAAAGTAAATGAAAGGAGTGAGGAGTCAGACAGTAGATGTATTAGTGTGAGAAAAACCAGGGGCAGAGGCGAGAAAAAGAGGACAGACAACGACATGGAGGGACAGCTCAGCTGCTCATCCCAGGCTGATGTGAAGTGCCACGATTTAAAACATTCACTTTCAATCACAGCTATAAAGGCTGCGAGCCAGCAACTCCCAAGAGCAGCTCTGGCATCCCATGCCAAATCCATCAGATCTGACTGAGAGGGGGAGATGGATTCCTCATTGTAAAACAATCTTGTGCTTGGCGTGAAAAGAAATCTGTCGTTTGGAATGAAGATCGGAACTCGCCTGGCTTTTAGATATAATATCTATCAACAAAGAGAAGTGACAGAGGAGAAGCGGAAGAAAAGTAGATTCCTGCATGTAAGTGACACCTCAGTGCCGGATGAGAATGTCTAATTTTCAAACACAGACACAGTGAAGCTGACAGCAGCAGACTGTAAACACTGCACATTATCCAGGGATTAAACAAACTGCTCTTATCTACAGTGAAGATCCTTCCTCTCTGCTTCTCTGCATCTAGACAAATACAACAGCGAAGACCGGTCCTGCTTCTGTGACACCGCTTCTGGGACATGTGTATTATTTTTGGGCCATAAAGTAAATAAAGAAACAAGAGTAAATAAGGACTGATATGTGTTTTTCCATTAACAAGTTGAAGTCACATACATACACATACACCAAAGTTTTCAAACTAGAATCAAAGAAGAAGAAGAAGAACCAAGACTTCTGAGTTTTGTTCCTTTCTAATGTTACTAACATCCTGACACAGCCTTTCTCAAGACTTTGTCATGTGCCCCCCTCAATGTGTTTAAATAAGCATTGTAGTTTTTGTAGAGCCCTTACGTTTGTGGGGCATCAAGGAAGCATCAAGGTTCAACAGAGAACGTCAGTCTGTATGATGTAGTGAGGAAAATCTAAACCTAAATGTCAAACTGGTGCAAAGTGGTGACTGATGGGTATATTTTTCAATTAGACACAGTTAGACTAACTGGTTTCTCCTGCTTCCAGTCATTAAGCTAAGCTACGTTATGCATCATGTCCCGACTCCAGCTTCAGACTTGACATACAGGCATTTATATCAGTCTTCCTGTTGTACTCTCCAAAAAGAAGAATGCACCTTCCCCAAGATGATGAACTCCTGAACTGTGTATTCGAGTTAAGAATCTGAAGCTCTGAAAAACACTAATAAAGGATAAATGAGTTTGTAAGTGGAGACCTTTGACCCCACCTGTCCTCAGATAACCCCGTCCTTTCCACTGGGACCACAGCCTGAAGCCAGTTCTTTTTAATTTGGCAACAACAAAGTGTGACCATGCTGAACCCTAACACACTCTGCAAGGAGAGCCTCTCTCCAACATTCCTGAAGAAAATGGCCCAAATATTTCCTGGCTGAAGGAGACTGAGAACAGTTAGAGTGGGGTCACCTCTGACAGAACAATGGGTTTCAAATATTCAGACTGAAACGTCACAGACAGATGAAAAGAAAGAGTGAAGTTGATGGAGGAGGACAGAAAAGCACAGCTGCTTCTCTCTCTGTACCTAATCCCTTTGTGAATACTTTTATTCTCGCAGTAAATGCTAGCAGTTACATTTAAAACACTTTTACATTCTCTTTTCTCCAGCATGTTAGCGCACACTTCAGGTTCAGCTTACTTCATTTGTACCCGTAGGTAGATTTGAGGCGCAGTCATGAGTCATACATCCTACAGAAACAACTGACAACAAACAGAAAAACAACAACAAACAGACAATAATCATTTAAAAACAAACAAACGACAAACAAACAAAAATTGCACTCTTCACACTTTTCTCCACATAAATGCATTTAACCGCGCAGCGTGCAGCAGCAGCCCTGACAGTCATTCCACACCTCTATCAGCAGTACGGGGACAGTGAGGAGCAGTGCACTGGCCCGCGATCCACCCACAGGAAGCTTCCCAGAAAGCAGTGAAGTGCACCTTCACAGCCGATCCGCAGTAAAGCCCTTTCACTCTTCACTCCTGTTCCTCCATCTGCCTGTTCCATCTTTTACTGCCTACAAGACTGAAAATTGGAGAAGCAAACCTAATTATCACGGCCTTAGGAGTCCTCACAGTTGATCCGAAATGCATTGACAGGTTTTTACTTATGAAAAAGTAATGGCACTGGCAGAGTGATTATTATTAGAAGCTGACTTTGTAAGTATATGATGTATCTATCAGCAACACTGACATGTCAAAGAGGCTGATAGAATACTATGCATGGAGTATCCATGCCTGCATGGATCAGACTATTTGCTCACATGTTTTTACATCTTTTTAATGTATTATTGGAGTTAAATGTTTGTGAGGTTGGAGACCATTAGATGCAACAAAGCTGGTTCACAAAAATAGTTTGTGTTAATATAAGAGCCCAACATTAAGTCTGTTTGTTGGGTTCTACTTTCCTACATTTCAGCAGTTCATTTTTGAACCATACAAATGTCAGCCACAACTGCAACAGAAAGTGTTAGGAATCCTATAACACCACACCCTGTTTGATTTTATCTCCTCACTGTCAACACCAATTGGCCTAGACTGGAACAGTCTCCAGTCCAACTTGAGCAAATGGTTCTGGGTACAGTGTCCTTTCCAGGGACACTTGGACATGTGGTGAAAATTGGGAGGAACCACCAACACTGGGGTTGTAAATGACTGCTCTACGAACTGAACCACAAAATGAATAAAGACAACAAAACCTTCTATACCAGCTGTCCCCCAGGTTACCAGTGTTGGTAGAGAAGAAGAGATGCACACAGGTGGTGTTCTGAAAAAGATTACTACTACAGCATGAAGCTTATTGAATTTTCACATTAAGTGCCACAACTCCTGCTAATTTAAATGAGGAATTTAACCTGTCTCCTTTCGTAAATAACTTGTAAAACAACATGCACACTGAAAGCGTAGCTCAAACCTTTGTGCATTTCCCCCTCCCCTGCTGATATGTGCTAGTTTAAAATGAATTAAAGGAAATATCATGTGGATCTGTGTGTGGGAAGCTTCTACTTTATTTATGCAGGATGTTGACTTAGACTGAACGCACCCCGCGGCTCCTTTTTTGCCACTGGTTCTTCACCTTTATATTTTGAATATGCATAATGATAATTATATTTCACAGTATATTTCCTCCCTTACAATTTCAATTAAAATGTGATTTAATTGCAGAACAAGGCCCTGGCATTGTAATTATTTATTGCCTGGAGTTAAGGTTATTGTCAATTAACTATTAATAAGCTTTACATAGACTCAAAGAGTTTTATATATGGTGAAAGAGAATAACTTCTAACAATACAGAGGTAATGGTGGCGCGTGTATGCATGTGTGTGCTACAGCTGCAGTACACCTTCTGACTTTAGATTATTTTGAGAGGTTTGTTTAACCCAGTGTTTTCACTGATGCCTTACAGCCACATCTCTGTAGTCTGCATGGAAACCAGCTCTTCACACAAATGCACAGTAATAGAATGAATTCTATCCCTCCACAGACGTCTCCTCTTATCAGAAAGACTGCCACCGTCTCAGGCAGCCATACCCCTCATGTCTCCCCTTTTCCTATATGAAAATGTGCATTTGTTTTGGTGTAAGTGGGTCTTCAGAGGTATGTCCATGTGTTTGGTTGAAACTGACACTTTTATATTAGCAACACCTTTGTACTTCTATTAGCTGAACTGAAAATCTTTCCACTTTGAGGTGCAAGTTGCAGGTTTTCAGTTCATTTCGTGGTTCAAACAGTGATCAAACTAATCAAACACAGCACTCAGATTGTTGTTCAGTGAAATTAAGGTCATTGTTAACATGTCATTCATCATGTGGACGACCAACAACTACGTGAGGATCCCATTATTGTTTTGCATTATTATAGACATTGTTCAAGCAAATGTAGTCTCTGTATATTTCATTTACCACTTCATTTCCTGCAGAAGTACTTTGGCTGATTTCTGGACTCTTCTAGTTTATGACATAAACAAGTCAGGCATAGTTCAATGCTGGCTGGGTGAGTGTTTAAATGAGGTTAAAACATACTTCATTAGAAACAGTAAAGCAGCCAGGTAATCAAACCTGACTAGCTATACGAGGGAGAAGGATATGAGAGAGCCAGAACCACAGTAGTGGGCATGTTAGTGCTCTCAGCTGGGCCAATCAGAGCACTTTTGTGATTAGACAGAATATTTCATGCCAATCATTTTTCATTGCTCTGGCCAAATATGTGGAACTGAGGCCACACAGGAGGCTCCTACTACCTGTGTGTTTTATTTAAATAGGAAATAGGAAATAGGAAATATTTTAATCCCCATCACATCCTGCTCAGGTCAAAATGTTTAAAATTATGTTACTACGCCCTCACTGTATACCAAGAGCATGATGAGCAAGTATGATGTTGTGATGCACTGTAACTGTGTTTCATGTTTAGCTGTATTCTCAAATAACAAATCTGAAAAATAAAATGAAATATTCAAACGCACATACACTGGTTTTCTGCGTGAACCCCCCCACCACCACCATCCACCCCAAACCTGAGCACATTCAAACCTTCTCACCACATAAAAAACTTTCTTTTTCACAGCTCAAGTACAGTCTCAAAGAGCCCAACGTCGCTCTTGATGCCACGCGTTACATACTTTGCGAGCCATCTAACTGGTACTAGGTAACCTAAGGTGACACGGTTGATCTCCTCATACTGCACATGACAGTGAATGTGAGCGATGAGGAAGTTGCTCTGAAGTCCATAAATCTGTAAGAGGCTGCTCACTTCCCTCCAGGTGCCGCTGGTTTATTCTCTATCATCAACATAATTCCACATCAATCAGTATGTACAGCCCTGTCTCACAACACTTTATACCCTCAGTATGCAAGTACGTACAATAGCTTAGAGGAGGCATAATGGAGATGTGAGTCTCCCTGCCTCCGGGATACCACAGAGCTAAGAGTTGGGTTATAACAATCAATGATGCTTGCTGACTGCTGACAAAAAACATGGCTTAACAGTTCGCTTACACTGTTACAAAGCTATCAGAGAGTTTTCAGAGATCACACTAAACTCAGCACCTGCTTACACTCATATTGTCAAAATCTGTTGTAATTAAACAGAGAGTGCAGTAAAAAGAGCAATATTTCCAATATTTGCTGTAAAGCATAGAAGTATAAAGTAGTATAAAATAAAAAATACCCAAAGCAGACATTTTAATATTAATAATAATAATGACAGACTTTATTGATATCTTTGGGGAAATTGTTGGTGGACATCACTACACATAGCCAGGAGGAAGCAGTAATTAAACCACCGACCGTGGGGTTTGTAGATGATGGTTCTACTGCTCTACAAATGGATCTACTGCTGCCCTGGTACTTAATTATATGTATTTAGTTAAATTCCACCTGCAGATTTAACTAAGCTCAACTGACACCAAAATACCAACTGATGGAAATGTGTATCATCAAATAAGAGCTACAGTCACTGTCTGTCTCTGTAAAACCACACATGTGATGAGCTCATTACCCAGATCACAGAATCCATTTACGATCATCTGTCACCACACTACTGTTGTTACTGATTTAACCAGCTACGTGTTGTGTGCTATGTTGTTAAGACCATCAAACAATTCTTCACGTATCAGGATGATGAGCACATTAAAAGATGCTCTCTCATCATCAGCACTGGTATGATTTTCATCTTCATCTTCTATGTGTTCATTTTACCACATTATCACTGGTATTTTATGTATTATTATACACACACACTGTACAAACACACAGCACAGGACGGAGTAGGTTTGCTGCCACATGTTGTCTTATCTGCATGAGTCTTCGCCTCCAGCTGAGCGAAAGCAGGCTGGAAGCCACCACACGGTGAGAAGCGTGGACCGTGACATGCTGCAGCTGGAAACAAGTGCACATCCTTCAGGAGGGTTACACGTGCAGCCATTTTAATGCAGAGCCATTAGAGCTCTCAGCTTTTCTTTGCTGCTTTTGCTCATTGCACACTTTGTTCCCAGACGCAGCTGTCATGCTTTTTGTACGCTGACCTTGAGTCTTTCATTTTACAGGGACTACTTGTAGCTGCAGTGTTTGTTCTCTGTCTGTTATTCCCAGTAGGCCTTCAGACACAGCCAGTTTCCACTGCTGCGGGATAAATGTAGAGATCAGGTTGACACATTGTATTATTATATCCTGTTACGCACATAAAAACAATGAGCGTGTGGGTGTGAGTTGATTTAATTAGTGTTTCAGTATGATTTGCTTGCCAAAGACTTTCTTTAATGTTTCTTTTCTGTTGCTATTTTTTAGTTTGACTGTTTGTCAATGATAATATACATATTGCTTTGCCTCGTTTATTAACTGAAGTTCTGCACATTCTTTCTTCACATTAATAATGCTGTTTCCTCTCCTGCTCACCTTTAGTCATGCTAAAAATGGAGGTACACAGAGGTACAGAGCGTGCTCAGTGTCCACATACAGTAGATAACGCTAGCTATTGTGGCTCTGGATGAGTTGGTCAAGTGTGTTATTGAATGTGTCTTTATCTACAGTAACTTTGGTTATTAATTTGTAGGCCAAACACTTTAAGGGCTGTATAAACACACGGATGTGGTTGTTGATGAGGGTGTGTATCCAGGAGAAAGCTGAAATGAGAAGAAATGAAGCATCTAGAGGTTTTGTCAGTCAGGAATAAGGAACAGAAAATATACGTTATGTTCCCTTCAAAAACCTGTGTCGTTAGATGTATAAATTTGCTGCTGTGATTTTGACCAATGTTCAGTCTTGTTTCTTCCACTTTCACTACTCACGTAATGCTTTGCTTGAGTGCCACTTTAATAGAAGTTACCACTGTTACATTTACTGTATAGATTTTTGAACCTCCGACTGCAGACATCAGTCTGCCCTCCTTCTTCTAGAACCAAACATCCAGCCTCTATGTTATCAGTATGAATATGGAGATTTTTCTTCGACCATGCTGACAAAAAAACAGCACAGCTCCCTCTTTTCCCATTTCACTGATGCAGCTGGTCATTATTCTGGGATTCATCCACCGTGACAAGACTCTGAATGACACACAAAATCTGTTTTACTTTGGCCTTAAAATGGTCACTATTAGAAATCATGAATACCAGAGCGAAGATTTAAGTCAGTCAGGCCACATTAGCAGTCAGCCCACTGTCCTGTGCACACAAAACACTGAGACAGATCCAAACAGTCACATTATCCACATGACTGATTTCTGTATTCACCTCCAGTCTGAATTTTGATCAATTCACCTGAAATAAAGTCATATTCATTATTCATTTTTCTCTTTTTGGAGCAGAGCAGTGACTGCATTTATCTGAGAACTGTGCCTCACCTGGCCTCACTTTGTTAGAGAGGTTTATTGAAAGTGCAACAGGGGACAAATATCTTTTCAAGAAGACAGTGAGGAGAAGGCACAGATTCCCTGCTGGAGCTCCTAATTCATTCATAGTTGTCATTCCCCGTGTGAGATTTTACACTGTTTTTAATCAGACCTGGCCTCCACACATCTCTCTGTCATTCAGTCATTGTGTGGACACAGAGGCTTGATTTCTGTTAGACAGTGACAAGGATTCAAGTTCACTAATCATTTGGCTAAAGGTAAGACCTTTCAGAGACTGCAGGGGCCTGCAGACAACACTCAGACAAAGCTTCTTTTCTTTGTTAAGGGGCCTCTGCAGGTCAGAAGCTCCCTTTAATTGGAAGTGTTCCTTTTTTCTCCAGGTTTTGAAAATAATTGTCTGTTAGCAAAACTGTAAATTCTGCTCCAGTGTTAAGGGAGTTGAGCACACAGAGACAGTGGATGCAAAATTTCCCTGCTGATGTGATCTCTGGCCTGTGGTGTTCACTCAGGGAAAATTTAGCAACTAGCCAACAGTAGTTCACAGTTGTTTCCTGAATAACAGAACCACTCTGACTATTTCTACACAACTATCTAGTAGCTTCTGTACTGATCATAATAACTGAAACATAATGTCTTATGTTCACATACAGCACATGCAGATACAGTGCAGATCGCATTAGGTGGCCTCATATCACTTGTCGGAAATATTGTAGACAACTGGGAAGCTGAAGTCTTTGTTTTTTCTCCTTTTTATCTTTCCTTCCACACTGCATCAGAGTTTGCAGAGTTTGTGCAGCTGGACATTTCTTAAATCTGTTAAGCTGAGTGAGGGGTGTAGGCCTCACTCACAGCGAGCGGCAGGCATCACTGGGACAGTTTTTTGTATGCGTGAACTGCCTGTTAGGTTACTTTTACACCTGTTGTTCACTTCATTTTGTGGTCCATACTACACTGCTTGATTACTTAGTCCATCTTGTTTACAGTCACCTCTGTGCTACCAGCATTATGAAGTCATGGTTAACTTACATGTGATATCTGAATATGACACATCATCTACTGTATTATGTTGTGTATGATGATTCTGCCCAGCATCAGTTCACTAAAAGTCTTACTCAATATGTGATGGGTCTGATTAGATAAAAAAATGTTTTCAAGTAGAACCCTTATGCCAGATTCAATTGTACTTGCCATGATAAGAATGTTTCTGAACAGGCATACTTGCATACAGTTTGCATGAATGCAATTACTTACAGCTGCCAACCATCAGGGCCAATCCAAGCACATCTGTCCCTCTCACGGAGCATAATGTTTGATAACTGCCAGTGACTTGTGCAACTGAAGACATATGGGACACATTACAAGAATATCTCAGCAGTTTTTCCTCTGTGCTCTGGTGGATATTCGTGTCTCTGGCCTACGCCACAGCCACTCAGTGTATGTGTGCAAAGGCTAATAGTGTGTAATAGTTATAGAAAGAGCTTTGAATTGCTCCCTTCAGTCCTAGACCTACCATGTGATTGAGGGCTACCTTACATTTGTAATTACAGACGCGGAGATTCTAAGTATGTACTTTGGACAACTTGGATTATAAAGTTCTCTTTTTGAAGTGTGTGTGTGTGTGTGTGTGTGTGTGTGTGTGTGTGTGTGTGTGTGTGTGTGTGTGTGTGTGTGTTAGTGGTCGTGTGAGAGAAACTCACAATCATGTCTAAAAATATCGCAGGCAGACACATCATAATGATATCATACGTGTTACCCTATTACAAGTTTGGTGGAGGCTCTACATCAGAGTTGGACTTTGTGTGTCAGGCTTCAGCTGGGTGTCTATGTTTCTGGTTATTGACTATCTACTGTAGGGAAATGTACGTATGAATCAACTATTCACTTTAGAAAGAAACTTGGGACTTCTGGAAACATTTTACACTGACAGTGAATGTTTTACTGGAAGATTTATTTGGGATTAAAGTAGGGACCTCAGCACCTATATTAGACCAGAGAGCTAGAAATGTGTTCATCTTCTACTCAGCTGTCACTGAGGCTGGATTATCAGGCAGGTAAAGTAGGCAACTTGCCTGGAGCTCCCAAATATCACTTTCAATTTTATTCTTAAGCTCTTTTCACATCTGACATATGTGAGCTGCCTCCATCAGTCCGTTAAAGAAAGGACTTTCAGCATTTCAGACACTGGTCACTTTTACATTAATGTTTCTCACAGCTTCATTCAGACATAACCACGACTGTAACTGAGAGAGCCTCAACATGTACACGATATTTGCCATGAATGCAGGATTATTTTGTTTAAGGCCACTTTATGTACGCACATCAGCAATATAACGGGTTTTGTGTGTGTTTAAATAAAAACGTTAATAACTGACTGACGCTCTGAGCTCTGCTCTGCTCTTTGACTTCTTCAGTGTAATAAATTAACTGGTGTGTCCACAGAGTTTTGGACTTACAGCATTACGTTTTTGAAATCCTGCTGATATACCAGTCTCAATGAAAACAGATTGACGAGTGCTTTTTTTTTCTGTTCCCTGGAGCTGGTCATCCTTCCCTGATCTTTTGAGTGTGTTAGGTTTGGCTGACGTTTCCCCTCTGTGTTCTTTCTCTCTGCATAATTCCATCAACAGCGTGAGTTCCCTCCGATGGTGATTTAAAAATTTAGCTTTAACGCCACAGACAGCTTATGGTCAGAGACAGACCTTTTAGCCTGTATTTTTCAGTTAATTTGATATAGCCCCCAGCTACACTAGATGTTAGTGTAGCTGTGTTAACTAGTATGACTAGTTAGTTTTCATTTTAGAGAACTACCTTGGTGACTGTGACTGCATGCAATTCAAACTTGTGCCGAAAGTGACAAGTAAATGTTATTAGACCCAGTAAGATTGCTGAGATGAATGTCTCAAAGGGGCTTGTGTATGTGTATATTTGTATATTTGTAAGTATATGTGTGTAACATATTCCCTCATTTATGGGCTTAAGAAAATGGTTGTCACTATTTATCAGTAATTTGAATCAGCACTTACTTTATATTCAATCACTAAGCAATCAAGTCAGAATAAAACTGTTATCATTATACTATTGAAGCCAGGAACGGTTCTTCTAGCTCCACTTGCTGACAGGATGTCTAACAAACATGGCAACATGTCCAGATGGACTAAGCTAAGACTGTGACCACAGTAACATGCTAATGTCACATGTTAACATTGTGGTTGTGAACATGTCAGCAGGCTGATGTTAACATGGCCAATTTTTTTACCCCAGATTGACTCAATCTTTATTATTATGTAGTTAATTTCAGCGATACATTTTATTTCCTTCTAACGTGACACTAAATCAAAAGGCAGCAGGATATGTGACACAAATGCATCAAAAAGGCTCTTCATGCTAATTAAAGTCTGCTCTCCCACTGGCAACCCGATACAGAGAATCAGCATCAACAGCGGCATTTTGGTCTTTTTTAGCAAAGGAACGGGGATGATTTTTGAAATAGAAAATAACAAATTATTTCACTTGAGTGAGATTTGGGATTTTCAGTTGGCCCATTGAGCATTCATGCATAATTGATCTGGTGATGTGTTTGAAGAGATTGTAAGTGGTGATGATTGGTTCGGAGGATTCAAATTAAGATGCTTTCAGGGAGAATAGTGCTCAAATACATCCAGAAAGGCCCACAGCAGGGCTTCAGCACTGTATTCATGCTAACAGACAAGCTGAATGTGTTACAAAAGTCAGCGCCCTTTAACTGTTGAATGTACTAACAGTACACATTATAATTATATTCTCTAATAGATACTGTTATGAATTTCTATTTCAGTTTTAAGGAACAATGTCCATTACGGAGAAATACAGTTCTGAATAGAGGAAAGTATTAGATAGCAGCTCACACAACTTTTTCCAATTTCCAATGAATATAAATTCACTGTTGCTATTTAAAAAGGTGCCAAGTAGGGCTGGGCGATATGGCCTAAAAATAATATCTATTTTTAAGCTATATCATGATACACGATATATATCCCGGGGGTGGGGTGAGGGTGGGGGGTGGAGGGTTGACTCGATTGAAAAGCAGATCTCTATTGTGGCGATTCAAACGCTGGTGTGTTATACTGAGATCGTCTCAAACTTACTTTAAAGGCCACCATCATTTGCAATCGCCAGCAACTTACCCTCTTGCCGCACTGACGTGCTCAATGCACCAGGCATGTTTACAAATGGAGCACAGACGGCAGACTTTTATTTAAAAAAAACGGAAGATTCTTTTATTTTGAAAAACAGGAAGCTGTGCTCCATTTGTAAACATGCCTGTGATTGTTTCAAAATAAAAGACTGTCGTGTGAAAATGGAAATAAAATAATCATTTTCTTTCTCTGCGGCCCGGTACCAAATGACCCACGGACCCGTACCAGTGGTTGGGGAACTCTGCTCTAGAGGTTTCGCTCGGGCTTTAGTGTGTATGTATGTATATGTATTTGTACGTGTGTACATCTATACCTATAAATATCTATTACTTGCATATTTTCAACAACCCTCTATCCATAATACATACTGTGTATGCGTGTACATAGAACCTCAGCTACCGTTGTATATAGTGTCTTATCTTATTTTAATTTGTATTTCTTGATCTTATATTCTTGGTATACTCTTTGTATTCTTTTGCTTTCTGTCCCTGAGCTGTGGTAACGCACAAATTTCCCCGCTGTGGTATCAATAAAGTCTTATCTTATCTTATCTTATCTTACTGTAACATAACATAACAAAACATAGCCATGCATTGAGAAGAGAGAATGTTGGTGCAATCTTCAATAATTTGTGCCTATTATTATCATCCTCATCATCAGTGCTTTGGTCCTGTGAGGTATAAATTATAAGGATAGAACAAACTAGTGTGAACCAGTAGAGTTTATTCTGTTTAGTTCTGAGTGACGATCACCTTGCCTCCAGCTAAAGACAATTTGTGTCTCAACATGTGGTCAGAGTCAAACAGACAGACAGAATCTCAGAGAAAAAAGGGAAAATCAGCTTGTGGCGAGATGTGAACACATAAAATACATCCTGTGATACTGCTCAACATTTCATGTACCTGTACCCTATATATTTTTACCATAAGTGT
>JAUBNQ010000017.1:28122912-28144692 GCA_032353495.1 Ctenopoma kingsleyae | reverse complement strand
AGAATCACAACTTTGAGCAGTAACATTTTCATCTGGATATTTGCTTCTTTTGAGGATCTCATTCACTGTAACTACCTGAAGCTCTGTCTGCAGCAGAGTGTAGTAGAGGAGGGAGAGGGAGGGCTGAGTGGAGCAGAGTGGAATGATTTTGAGGTTCATTGACGTTACATATTGTAGCTTTTACATTTCAGTACCTACATTTTACTTGGTACTTCAACCTGAGTAAAGCAGTGGTATTTGTACTACTTGTAGTGGTGTTTTTTGGTGTTAGGCAAGTACTTGAGTATTAACTTGAGTTTTCAACATTATATACACACTGAGCAGTAACAGCATTAACACCACCGGGTGGTTTTAACACTGTGGTGGACAGAGGTGAGCGTGGGACTAACTTATGTAGAGAACATACAAGTAGAGAGAGAGATGGTCTTATATTGAGGCTGAACCTGTTCTTTGAAATGCAACCTGGCAGTAATGACAGTCCTAACATAGGCCTTTCTTCACAGTGAAACAATATCACTCACACTTCCATGCATCCTTTATTCCATTATACGCATTAAAACATCCACTGTTCCTTCTTGCAACAACCACCACATGTATGACAATCTGTTTCACGGCATATTTAAGGCTTATTTCATCTGTTTTACACACCATTACAAAATTGGATTCAACTAGCATAATCAGTTTTTTCATTTGCATATCGTGATTCCAGTGTTAAAATCAATGAGACTAGACTGCCCTGTGTGAGGGCTAATATGTATAGAGAAGATACAGAAGTACAGCTTTACAGAGGATTATCATACAAACCAGCTTCAGAGGCGGTGTAAATCTATCAACATTAAGACTGGAAAACCTCATAAAAATGTCAGTATCAAAACAATAATCAGGAGTAAAGCAGGGGCTTCATTTCCTCTAAAAAGAGAAACTACAGGAAATATATTATGATCCACAATCGAGGGCTCATTATTCACTTCAGCCCAACATCAGCTAGAAATCAGAAAACACTAATACCCAACCACTTCACAGAAATATACCGACCAATCAATGATCAATGATCACAAGCTGCTACGCAAAGACCCCTTAAACACAATCCTCTCAAACTATTTTCAGCATAGACTTCAATGTGATAATGTTTTACTTACTTTATGTTTTTCCTCAGAGCGACTGCTTAACTTCATTTTCTAGTGTTTTACTTCATTTTCTTTTCATTTGCAGGGGAAAAAGAACAAATGATTTAAATACAGTTGATACAGGTTAAAACATCCATCACTATGAGAGGTGATGTGCATGCGCTGCGTATTTCCACATCACCCCATGTCACCTTCACGGTTCTTTAATATGTCTTTGGAGTTCCTACTGGGATGAAAGTGAACATCACAGGGCTCAACAGAGAACAGTGTTGGCCGACTGTCTCTTCTCCCAGGAACATACAACTGGGGAGGTTGAATTTGGCTTAAGTACAGTGCTGTCACTTCAGTGTTCCACAAACTGTCAGGCTTTCACAGTGATCGACTGATTGGTTCCTCTGATGAGTAGCAGCAGTTGTCAGTCCTCTTGAAAAATCACGAGAGCCTCACTGTAGTGGACATGAACGTCTGGGTGAAATGTTTACGAGCATAAGGCTTTATTTGTAGTGTGAAATGACTGATAAATTGAGTGCACGCCCCAAACTCAGCAACATGTTCCCCTTCAAGACTTTCACATGGAGCAGAGTTCACAGTCCAGTGTCTCGTGTCTGCAGGTAAGCTCGGCACCGTGCTCCCTGCTTTGTTTACAGTACTGAGTCAAGAGTGTTCCTGTTTGAAACGGCTGTCAAGACTTATTTCCATTTCACCTCCACTTAACAACATGGGCTCCTGATACCTGCTGCTCTCTCACTCTCTTTTTACTGAGGTAAGCTTGTACATTGAACATTGTTGTGTGGCAAAGTGAGACAACACAGACACGGTGAGATTTTAGATACATATATACTTGGGGTATATTGATTCCCAAGATCCATGTTTCAGTTCAGACCTCAATTTTTGAGCCAGTTTGGTTCTCCTTGGTTTTTGTTTTGTGATTTTTTGGGATAAATTGACTGACCTACACTCTGTATCGTCTCTGAAGGCCTCTCTGTACTGTCCCTGAATGCTGCACCAGACACATTATTACTTTTTTAATGGAAAGTCAGAGCACCAAAGCAAGTGATAGGTCCTCTTACATCAAGAAAATATCAGATTTCCAGGATACTGTATCAAATTTGCAGGTGTGAAGTGATCTGTTTGCAACAGGATTCTGGATTATTTCTGCGATGGCAGTTTGTATTCAGTTTGTATTCAGGTTCACACTGCTCTTTACCATCACTTCATGGTGGATCTGCACAGTTGTGAATAGGCCAACTCATCCTAAATGAAGGTAACGTTTGTGTGCTGTGTTTAGTGTTGGCTCTGCAGTATTCAAGGACTTGAGTGTGTGCTAATAAGCATGGCAGGTTGTAAACTGCTATATTTCTTGGAGCCATCGTCCTCCTGTATGAGAGAGCAGCATGCATCAGGATAACAAAGATCACAGCTACAAAGGCCAGATGTGCAGGGACACCCTCTGGCCAAGGTCAGTTCATGCTTTCTGCTTGCCAAGCTTCCAGGTGACAAATAAAAACTTGTGAGCTTCTTGTAGATGTATGCACAATGTCATGTATGACCCAGCAGACACACAGATGCAGAAAGCATGAACTGACTTTTAATAGCTTTTAATCAAATACACACTCAGAAAAATTAAAAACCTTCTACCTGATGTGTGATTACAAAATCATGGAATGCCAATAACAAGAAAAACTAAAATCAAACTAATTACCTGAAAAAACCTGCACATTCAAAGTGCAATTGTGTAATAACCCTGAATGGTAACTTAAAAATACAGAAAAAGTAAAAAACTTCAATTGTATTTCGAGGTGCAAAATTTATACTTCTTCACCTGGTATAAAAGAATACAAAAAAATCAAGCTTGAACACTGCAAAGACTCTCAGTCAAAGGGACAGGAGGGGTCATTGGGAGAACAGAGGGGGAATAAGGAAAGGTGATGGACTGAAGCTCACAGTAAGAGACACTGACACGGACAACGAGAGGGAGACAGTCAGCAGAGGAAGAGAAGGAAATGAATCCAGACTGAGCAGCGAGTGCAAACACTGTGTAGGCCCTGGTTTATTGGCAAACTGGGTCCAAAGGTTGGAGCGACATCAGAGTTTTCGGGACACTACATTTTAAACCAAAGCTGCACGTCTTGTCGGGAGTGGTCTCATGCTCAGCTGCACCTCTAAAACCCCCTCCACTTCCAGTCCACAACACACTCCCACTCTGAAATGGCCTCCAGGACAGTGGAGAATTGTGTGTCTAGTTTACTCCAGTCCTGCCCCTACGCTAACTGTGGAGATTGGGAGATGATGAGGAGGAGGTTTCTTTAGTGTGTTGAGATGAACCCTGACCTGAGAGCTGAGCTGCCCTCAGGAGGAGGGAAGCTCAAAGGAGATAAACTGCTTGAGTCTCTCCAGATACTGGGCATATAGTTCGATGTCATTGTGGCCGGCTCCCTCCACCCACAGGGGCTCAACAGCGCGGGGGCAACGCTCGTACATGGCCAGGCCGTGGGAGAAGTCAATCACCTCATCCTCTGTACCATGGATCACCAGCACTGGGGACGCCACCTTGGACACTTTGTCAATACTGTAAAGAGGAAACAGACAGAAATTAAAGGTAAGACAGAAATAATCTGAACGTTTGAGGATTTAGAGACACAAGAAATATTTCTAGCTTAACTATTTGTAGCTCACGCTTACTCGACAGACTCGTCAGAGGCTTGTTGAACTCACAGCTATTGATCACCTCATATAAATACAACTGTGCTTCAAGTTTCCAGCAGAACATTACTCTACAGCAAAAGTGCTGTTAAAAGAAGACCATCTGTTTGAGTGGTCTCAAAGGGTGGATACCAGTATCTAAACTTCATCTCAAGGAAGGAAACAAGGCCCAACTCCTGCAGTGGGCTTTTAGACACAGTTACTGGTCCTCTGAGACTATAACCTGATAACAGCACATATTAAGGCTCTATTAAAATCTAATATGCATACAGCATAAAAACACTGTGACAGAGCACTGCTGTTGCTGATACACATCAGCCAAGAACTCTTCTGTTAAATGTAGACATTAAGTTTTTCTGGCAATTTCCTTCAGGGGCGTTGTGACAGACAACGGCAAACAGTCTTTAAAGAGTACTGCTTCCCACCTAGTGATCCCTCTTCAACCAGTGGGTAAGAAGTGAGGAGAAAAGAGAAAGTGAGACTAGCATTTTCTAAGAGACAAAGTTGCAAGATTCTGACTCAGTGTTCTTTTCCACAGAAACAGAAGCAAGATATTGGGAGGATTCCAGTCCATCTTTCTTTAGAATCACATTACTCACCGTTAGTCACTTTTGTCTCACAGAAAGAAGGACCTGGGTCAGTTAGGTGTCTTTTTGTGTGGTGTTTGCATGTTCTCCCAGTGTCTAGGAGGTTGTGGGTTTACTCTAGGTACTGCAGCTTCCTCCCACAAACACATGCAGTTAGGTCAGGTCAGGTTAATTTATTACTCTAAATTGCCCATTGGTTTGAATGGTTGTCTGTTGCTATATGTCAGCCCTGTGAAAGACTGGCAACCTCTACAGGTTGTAACCCGCCTTTCATCCAGTGGCAGCTGGGATTGTGTCCAGCACTCCCGCAACACTTAAGTGGACAAGCATTTAGGATAATGGATGGATGGTGATCTATACCTTGATAGCGCACAGTGCAACTATGATAACACTCACCTTAGCAGTTAAGGGAAAGGGTCAAAGAAACTTAAATGGGGCTCATGCAAGAACCAGACACACAGACACAGAGGAATTTACAAGGTGCTCTTTACAGGAGCTCATATGATATGTCAGTCCCTGTTGGAAATCCCTTTTCGGCTCCTATTTAGATGTTTCAGATGGTCTGGATGGAATTGTGCTAAGCTCCAGTTCGTGCTATGCATACAAATTCCTTGCTAATCATCCTCACCCATAACTAGGTGTAGCAGCACAGCCTCCACGGTGCCCTGCTGTTCAGTTAGAGGTTAGGTGGAAGATTAACGCAGCCAAATCATTGTGAGCTAATTTCATTCCAGATGGAATAAAACTATTATCCTGTTCACTTCACAGCTGGGTTATACAGACTGAATTATGGCAGATGTGGCTGTCAAACATGCACATTATTTGTCCCAACATTTGAATAAATGTGAGCTCACAGTAAACTCTAACAAGGGAGTAAAAAACACACACACAATTTTTGGTTTGCAGATGAGAAACTATTAGGGTGGGGGTTTTATAGCATTTTCTTAAATGACTGCAGTATCTAATGTGCTTATAAAATCTGAATCCCTTATACAGTCTAATCACAGCATTCAGCATTCAACATTTCCAAGTAAATAAGGTTATAAATCACTAAAACCCAAGGGTTCAATGTAGATCTCTAATTACATTTTGCTGGCTTAGAAGGGAAAACTGTGGTTTTTAGTGTCAGCCTGATAAATTTTGACAACCAGTCATAAGAACAACCTGTAACATGAGCAGCAAAAAACAGGAATGTTGACTGAATATGTATTTGACATATCTGTGACCTGTGGCAGTGCAACAACCAGTCTGTCTGCAGGTAACACTAAGTTGATCCTTACACGGTTACATGCTGACACATTAAATATTACACAGAATTTTTGCTAGGGGAGGTGGTAGGTTGACACTTTTTAAACCAATTATGCAAGAATACATAGAATGTGTTTCGATGTTAGCTTACCAAATGTACATATAACAATAGAACAAAATACTCACTGAATTTGAGAAACTCCAGTGAAATATCACATCTATCATCACAACTATTTACATACAAACAGATATGGTAAGTTGATGACTTGGTTTCAATGAAGTATGTGCTTGCAGTGAGGGGATGACGTACATGAAGTAAGCCTTCAGCAGGTAGGATGTAATCAGAAAATAGTATCAGTTAGAATGACGGTTGTATGCCTCTGCTAACCAGTGTTAGTGTCACAGTGACCTCTAATAAACTCTAATCAGCTCATCCATGATCCCAAGTGACAATTTGCGAAGAAATTCTCTCAAAGTCTTCCTGAGACATCACAACAAGAATTGGATGATCTTGAGATGACTGTGACCTTGACCTTTGGCCTCCAAAATCTAAACAGTTCATCACAGCCTTTAACCTGTGACCAATAATTCTAATAATTTCATCATTGAATCCAAGTTGACATTTGTACCAAATATGAAGGAATTCTGTGTACCTTAGATATCACATTCACCAAAATCGGGTGGCCGGTCCTGGCTACTGCCGACGTTGAGACACCGAAGTGACAATGAAGAGATTAATGAGGAGAATGTAACAACTAAGTAAGCGGAGTAACTGTTAAACTTCATTTAATGTCTGGTCTAGCTGATTCAGACATTGGCATTCTCACATCCACATGCAGTGCATTGCAGCTATAGGTTGAACAAAAAAGAATGTGACACGGGCAAAAGTGTTGACATCATAAGAGCTGTGAAGTCTCCTTTTACAAGATATTAAACCTTAATTAGCCTGTTAGCTTAGACGTGTCAACAATGGTCTTTAGGAAATGTCTGTTGGTACCCGTTTCAAAGCTTTTTAAACACTGAGTCTCCAAACATTGTGTAAATACTCAGCTATCATGGGCTCCTCTAAGCACCTGTATAACACTCTGATGATGAATGAAAGTTGTTGATGCCCACAATGCAGGGAGAGGTGACAAAAAGAGAGCAAAGTGTTTTTAAGTGCAAACTAAGAGATGGCAGTTTGGGGGGATAGTGGAGGTCAACTTCAAGACCAACGAAAATGCAGAAGATAACTACTCATAAGATGGTTAGAAAGCCATTAAAGCCTCCATTTTACTGAAAAAAAACTACAGAAAGATTTAATAGACTCAGGGGTGATGGCCCAGAAACAAAACCTTCATGGAAGAGTCTGTCCCTACCCTAAAATCTAAGATCCCAAGTACGCTACAGACCATCTACACAAGCTCACAAGTTGACCAGTGAAGTTAAAACAGAACTCTTTGGCCACAGACAGCAAAGCTATGTCTTGGGATAAAAAGGGGACTGTCTCTCCACTCAGCAGACACACTTAACTCATACAAACAGATATACAAGCAAACAAGCATGTCCAATCATAACACTCCTCTTAATATTCCTCACCATGCTACAATGCAGACTAGAAATCTTGTGGAGACGCAGCAGACTCATTAAATTTTAACATCCACTAACTGTTCGTAATTTGGTCACACAAGTGGTGATCCCTAGTGTGACTAAATTATGAAGCTGCATGATATTATGATAACACTGTCATAATGCCAGACATGGCTCTGATAAGTAATATTTTTTGGTCTGTTCTAAAATAATATTGCTGTGCCAATATGAACGTAAGGATAGAGAATACTGTAGAGAAGCTCTACCTTGCCAGTACTGAATGAAAAGGTTCAGCACATTTGTTTTTGATTTTTAAAAGATATGCATAAAACCAACTCTTAAAGTAACCAAGATTCTTTACCATCACACCATACATTTCACCTTTGAGAGTTTGTCAAACTTGTCTGGACTAGACTTGCAGCAACCATTTTCTTAGTGGAGTTCTAAAATTATGAGCATGTACTTAGTATTTCAACTTGAGTAAAGAATTTGAAGTGATACATCTACTGGTAGTGGAGTCTTGTTTTAGGCTTGTACTTGCACTTGGTGGTAATAAAATCAATTTAAAATTAACTCTATAACAGTGTGAAAAAAAGGGTGTAAATACCTTTGAAAGTCACAATATATGTCATTATCATGTGTATTATAACAATAATAATAATATTACAGTTTTGATTAGTCAGCTAAATGAAAGAGAAAAGATGAAGGACCAATGTACACATACACTACCATTCAAAAGTTTGAACACATAGAAAACAATGTTTTTGAAAAAAAAGATTTTATAACATTAAATTGATCAGGAATACAGTGTAGACATTGTTAATATTGAAATATCTAGTATAGCTGTAAACAGATGTTTTTTTAAGCAACATTTACATAAATGTAGAAGCATATCATCATTTATACTGTCTTCCAGTTGCATGTTGTGTTTGCCAAAGCAAGTTTATTAAATTCAAATATTAACTGATCATCAGAAAACCCTTTTGCAGTGATGGTAGCACAGCTGAAGAAGTATATCTTTTCATGAAAAACATGGTATTTCCTATGCGTGTCCAAACTTTTGACTGGTAGTGTATATTTGAAGGAGCTCTGATAATACCTGCACTCTTTTGATCAGCTTCTTCAGCATTGTTGCTAGTGTATTGTGGGTTATTCTGTGATGTGTGCTGTGTTGACTACTTGTTATGTGACTGAAGGTGAAACGCTAAATGTACCAGTCCTTATACAGTACACTGCCACCCTCAGGGCTCAGGAAGTGACAGAGAATGATACAAGCAGCTAAAGGAGATTCTTTGACGGGCAGTCTAACCCTTACAGAGAGGACGAGGAGCTCAGAGAACCAGAAAGAACTTTGAAGAGAAATGCTGCCAATGGCTCCAGCAAGCACATTTCTGGATACCTCGCTGTGAAGATATTCAAGATATGGCCAAATAGGAGGAGACCGCAGGGCTGACCCAGAACACACTTGAGGCCAGGGGGTGCCTTGAGATTCTCCAGGAGGATTTGGGAAGATGTACAGTGATGGATTACTGGGTTAGTTTACTTCGCCTTCTATCACTGATACAGCAAGTGACAGAAAATGGATGGTTGAGTTCCACAAATATGAAAACCTTTTTTAGTCAGAAAAACTAAAACTCAAGTTTTTGAACATACATACTTGTATGTGTATGTATGTTGTGTAGTTGACTCCTTATGTCAACACAGTGTAAATAAAAGACAATACTATGCAGAACCACACAATGCAGATGTTTTTAGACAGCAGGGACTACAGTTGCATTATATTGTAGTGATGATAATGGATATGTATACTGATGGACAATGTGGGTATGCTAGAAAAGTTATAGGGAGGCTTTTTTGGCATGTTAATTATTATTTCCATTTCAAATAAACTCTGTAGTAGATACTTTTTTATGTAAACATATACATATGATAGTAAACCAGGGTCATGTTTATTTCATTCATTAACTCTGATGTAAAAATGAGAAAACACAAAATAAACAACAAAAGATAAACCTTTGAAAACCTGATTAACAACTAACTACTGTATTAATACAAAGTCTTATTTAATGAGCTGCATGTATCTGAGAATTCATACAATGTAACACAGAAGTAAAGTTGATTTAGCCAGTTAATCCTGCACTACAATTAGCAAAAAACATTCAGTAATGTTCCATCGCTGACAGTTATGTTATCTGAAGTTAATTATTCTCAGACAAAACTGATTTATAGACTAAAGAAGTTTTAATTAGAATGAGAGGAAGAAGAAGCAGCAGTGGAAGTGTTGGTAAAAAGTGTCAAACATTCAGACAGCATGCCAACATTTCTGGAGGTAAAATCATGTAATTTTGTTGTCAGGTGTATCAGCGATGCTCATTCATCCATTCAGTGTTCAGCAGTGGACAGCACAGGTAGCTATGCAAATGCTAGCCGAGCGTGAGCAGAAGAGAGTGAGAAGAACAGGTATACGAACAAGCAGCACTAACCCTACGATAAACGAGAATGACTACTTCAACCATGGCCTGGTTGTTAACGGTGGCAGCTAGATTTGAAAATATGGTTGCTAGTTGCATAGGTAACTACTGTTTGTGTGAGTTTGTGTGTGAGTGACTCACCTGGGGAAGGCATCGAAGCAGTAGGTCTTGCGTGTATCAGGGAAAGCCACCCTTAGCCCTGACATGAGTGGTGAGTGTAAGATGACAGCAGCACATTCATAGCGAGCAGCCAGGTCAATGGTGGGCACAGTGCCGATGCTCTGACCATACAGGATGATGTTCTCAGGTGTTACGCCATACCTGTGAAACACACAGACAACCAGATTCATTTATAAAGTGCTATTCCACAGAAGAAGCAGGACAACACAATGCTTTTAAAGCAATTATAAACAATAACTGTGTGCCACAATGACTCAACATATAACGCTTAAAACATATATTGTCTTTGCACTACAACCTCTCTATGCCCACCTGCCCCCATTAAATCAAGAGCAGGACGAATTCTCCAACCCTGCGTGCACCACTTACACTGCAGTCAAGTACCAAATGACAGTTAACACTAGTGCATAGTAAACTATCATCAGATTGTTTCACTTGTACATTTAAGCACATCAATCAGCCTCTTAAATTAAACACCTCTATTGGGATCTCCAGACCAGTCTGAGCTGAGCAGCCGCTTCTCCTTCAGACTGTGAAGCCTCAGCTCAGTTGCCAAAGTTCAGCTTTAAATGTGCGACTGCTTTTAATGGAATGGTAATATAAAAATAATAGTACTCACATATCACAGTAATGTAGCTATTAGCACTAAATAAAAAAATACACAAACATTTTACTGATTTGAAAGGGATATTATGCAACATTCAGGGTTTGAGCTCGCTATAGCATGAAACTGCATCTCCCTGTTCTGCTACACTCAGTCACACCCTTGAGGTATTAGTCTTTGTGGTTTTTCAATAAATAAGATAATACAAAAACTACTAGTGAGGACAAAATAATTGAACTTTTCTGATCTTCTTAGAAGAGAGAGGCTCACTCAACGCCCTTCAGAATGGAAAAACTCTGCATTGCTGCCAGACAGCTCTGTGATACATGGTCACAGGAACCTCTGACAGCTCCTGTAAGTTTTATAAGCATATTTCTACTAAAAAGAATTTGAAAAAAGTAACATATTGTAGCTTTAAGTTGACTTCGAGTAATATCAATCAAGTTGTTGTCAGTGACACATTTTTCATTCGCATGATTTTATGATAACAAAATGTATTTTATTTAGAATAATCCAATTGTTCTCTCTACAGTATAATCAAAAAAGTTATGGAATATTAACAACCCTCCTGTGATTTGAATATTATTCTGTAGCACTAAGTGAGCACTGTGATTCTGCTGATCTTTTTAGCACAGCAAACACTCCTAGTAGCACCAATGATTTCGTGTATGGAATCTGATTTAAATTTTATATTACAGGTTATTCCACTTGCCATACATAATAAATGTAACAAAATGCAATGCCTAGTGCAGAGGGCTCACATGCCCGAGCACAGGTGAGAGAACTCGATGGTCACACCGTAGCTGTCCGCAATGTAACAAACAGTAGAAATGTGGGAAGAGCAGGAAATGCTTGTGTGAGAAATTTAAGACAGGGTCTATGAGACAGATCAGGAAGATGTTAGGAGGCATAGAAATACAAAAACAGAGATAGAATCAGACATGAGGTGAGGGCAGCGCAAAAGGAGATGAAGGCTGTGCTGCAGTGATGAGAGCGTTCGGGTGTCAAGATGATGCTCTGATACTCGGCAGATATGGCTACATAACCCAAGAACAATGAGTCGTCTGAGATAAAGAATCTGATTCTTTTAGGGATGACAGTCTATCTTGCATCCCATTAACAGCCTAACAGCCAAACACACACACACACACACACACACACACACACACACACACACAGACACTCTTCTATGACATCCACATGGGAAATCTCCCTCTCAATCCTGTCACAAAAAACAGTGGGTAGTATAAGTGAATCAGCTGAAGGGTCTACAGGGAGTCTCATCAGCAGTCTCACCAGGGGCGGTTTGTCCATAAGGGCGATCAGGCGACGCACCACCAAAAAATTATATTATGAGCACATTAATGTTGGCTGTTACTTTTATAGGCAGTTCATTCTGTCTGTCTCTGGATATGGTGTATGACCAAATCTAAACATAAAACAAGAATCTTCAAAGATACGTAAAATGTTTAATGTATGTTTTTCACGGAACTGCTACGAGCGGATAACACGTCTAGCAGCGTGTGCAGGTCAACATTTACACACAGCTGGATGAGAGCTACAGGCCGAGCACTGTCACAATGATGAGGTTCGTCTTATAAACTGTGTGACGTTTTGTGCCTTGTTTAATTAGACTACAGAGGCAAAGATGAAACTGAGGACTTGAGCAACCCTGAAGTTTTTTGTGGACTTAGTAGCGTTGCTAGACAAAGTGTTTGAGGAGCACCTGAAAACTGAAAACCACTATGTTTAGGGGCACGTCACAGACTGTACAGGATGAGCTTTTGGATTTCATGCTATCAGTCATCAGGGAACACAACATGGAGGTGAAATCAGCTACATTTGTAGAAATTCAAGCACAAGACCACGGACGTTTCTACACAGACTCTGTGCTTGTGTGAGATTTATCGCTGGGAGCGACGCTGTGCTGAGACACTGCAGTCTTGGAGAGGCTGAACAGACTTTTCATTAACGATGACAAAGGTAAACTCATCGCGTAAGCATTTGTATGAGGGGAGAGTGGACAGGTGTGCAGCAGAACGGGTGTGAGCATTATGAAAACGTTCATTACGTGCATTGCTACGTACACCAGCTGGATTTGATTATGCAACAAATCACTTCTCCCATTCCAGCAGTGAGTTTTTTTCTCATCTGTGTGGCATCAGCAGTTTGAACAACTATAGATTAGCACAGATTAATTTATGCACTCAGGGTTTCTATCATCTTGCGTGTTATTGATCACAGGTGTAATCACTTTTGTTGTATTTTCAGAAATATTTGTTTTTGATACTTTCTACTGGAAACATTGTACTTTTTAGCTCAGTAATGCAGTTATTGAGGTGATGGAATTTAATATATTTGACAATGATACTGGACATTGAGGTACTCTACTCTGTGTACTGTAATTAGTTACTGCACTTATTGTATCCCAATGTTCAATGTCTGGTTCGTTGTATACTATCTGCACTGAAGTCACCGCCACTTTGGATAAACAGTATGTGGACCGTGTGTTAGGAGTTTTATTTTTTGCACATTTGCACTGTTTATTTGCAAACTAATGAATTCACTAAATGTCTTGTGTAAAGTCTTCATCCTGCCTTCAGTGGAAACACTACATGAAAAGGAAAGTTCAGTAGATTGTAGTGGATATTAACTGGATGCAGTATGTACTGAAATAGTTCATCGGTGCCTGGATCCTATCTAAGTGTATGCAGCTCTGTGAGTGTATTTCAGTAACAACACTCAAATCCAAAACTCATGACTACATTCAGTACTCCTGGTTTCAGGTATGCATCATAGCTGCACAACAGAGGACTGTCTGATACGGAACCAGGACAATGGTATGGCTTTGCCCAGCTTCTCTTCATGGGTAGTGCAGGGTGAAAGCCGGCACTGACAGAAAACAGGCCTGTCTCAAGTCTGTCAGAGACACAGAGGGAGAACAGGCGCGGCATGTTTCCTTGCCAGAACTCACAATCTGGGGAGGAAGCTTGAAGCAAATCCTCCCACCTCATAACAGCACTGGGAATGCAGAAAGAGGCAAAGCAGAAACATCCAGCAGCCCTCTGTGACAACACACACACACACACAGAAGGATTAGACCTTTGCTTAACGGACAGCCATGACAATGAGTTGGACGAGAGGTGCTAGACTGTATGTGTCCTGTGAAGTGATGCTATCATAACAGCTCTTCAGATAACAACTTGGGTGTGACTAATCTGCGGACTTAGACAAATATGGCCTCTGATAAGCAGCAACTGAACTGAGCAGTCATCCTGATAAGAGATTATGACCCCACACATGGATGAACAAAGTACCCACTGGCGGCCATCTCCCTCACACACGCTGCACAGACTCTGACAGCACACTGCACAACTCTGAGGATGACGGTGGCTTCAGTGCTCAGACCTCTTCACTTCTTGAACACTTTATTGAGCTGTACACTAAGTTTTACATACGACTGGGCAGTATAATAGTATCCAGGGGTGTTTAAAAATATCAATAATATCCCTTTAATTACCCCCACCAAGAAAGTTGCTGTCCATAAAAGCTGTTGTACTTACCAAGCTGGAAACCAAATACAAAGATGATGTTTTCCTCGACCCTCAGGACTGTGGAGGATTTGAGAGAGATGACACTGTTTGTATGAATACTATTGTATTCACTCATTAGCTCGCTCGACCACCACTCTCTTATTGAGCCAGGGAGGAGGGGTCGGCATTGAATGGTGTGTTTAAAACAGCAATGGACAAATCACACTCAGCACTCGACAACTTCGGACTTATGTGACAGGGATAAGTGGAAGTTGTCAGAGTCCTAGTCATGGTGTACACACTCTGTAAACACTTGACAGAAACTGAATCAGTTTTATCCAGTGACAACATCATCAGAAGATCAGTTCACTAAAAGATGGAAAAACTATCTTTCAATAAACAAATTAAGGTTAAGCATCCACAATTAGTTTGTCCACATTCTCTGGTAAAAGAAAGCTTCTCATCTTGTTCACGTGGTTAAAAAAAATGTGCTCCAATGGGAGGCAGTGGTTACAGTTGTGGTTGCTATTTTTCTTGTACCATGCAAGTGGGTCAAAGTGGACTTTTGTCGTGACTCTCAAATAGCCTAATGCTCCATTTACATTCATGCTGTGCCACTGTGGTAGGTGAGTTTTAAATGGCATATCTGGCACATTGCTCAGTTTAAAATGTTCCCTCACAGCTTAAGTCTCAGCATTTTGGTTTCCCTTTAACAGCCACGGTGTGAAGTTCACTGCAGTGAGTGAGAGGGATGTCAGGTAAGATGCATTTCCGTGTTTTAAAGTGAATTTAAATTAAATGATTACTCATATCTTACAATGCATACATACATACATACAAATACTATACTCACTACAGTCCCATCCTACTCATTAGATCCTGTTTCTTTTCCTCAGACTTTTGCGTCATCTCCAGGTTAAAAGTGGACGTATGATAGATTTTGTGTCTCAGACTTTAATCTGCCACTGTATAAATCTGAACACTTGAGACTGTGAATAGAAAGCAACTTCAATAAAAACACAGACCCAAAGGGATGAAGAAAGAAATGTTTCCATATGCAAATCCAAGCCAGTATAAAATGGCTTGTCCAAACATCTGTGTAGAAATTTTTTCCATGGAAACATCAGGACTGAAAAAACCTTGCAGTCAAAGCTAAGGAAGAATGGTTTAGTAGGAGTGGCAGTAATGGAGGTTTCAGTATTAGTTCAGTTTTCTTCTGTAAGACAAACTGAGGCTTCTTGTGTAGGTACATCCTCCTAGAGACAGGATGCTTTAAGGGTTAGGGTTATTTCTCCCACTAAAAAACTTTTTTTTTATGGATTATGGAGCATGCATCGAGACACTACTTTTGTAGTTTCAAAAAGAGATGCAAACCAGTGAGGTTCCAAAAGAGACGTTTGTATGTATTAATATGTTTCTCTAAATGTTTGTGCCAAAGATGCTCAGAGCACATACAAAGATAGACAGAATTAGAACCCTCATCAGAACCCACAATTTCTCTGAAATAACTTGAAACTGACAAAAGAGAAATGAAAGAAATACAAATCGGGATTCGTTTTAGTTTTTTGATTCAACAGAAAATTTTTAATAATAGCAATTTAAATAGCCTTGATAAAAATGACTGTACCATTAACCTAATATTTTGCAACTAACCTTTAGAGGAAATCGGTTCAAACAAGTGATTTCTGTAACTTTCGATGAGACTTTCCAAACTACTGTAATCTGTAATATATTTCACATGGTTACACTACAGACTAAATCTGTGAAATAACTATGCTAGTTTCAAAAGATATTGCAATGTGTGGACTGAAACCTTTGCTGCCATTGGGCATTACAAGATAAGAGATTATATCATTAAAACCAAGTGGAGTTTTCTCAAAGACAAAGTACAATAAACTTATTTAACAATTATCGAAATGTCAAGCCCACTGATCTTCGAACAAACAAATTTTTAACTTCAATGTCTTTTCAGCTGCACCAATTCAACAAAGCCCTGAAGGCTGAGTAATAGGACTACCATTACACACTCAAATTGCTGTTTAAGGGCATAGTCTTAATGATTTTCCACAAAATGTAATTAAAAAGTTATTGAATAAACATAAACCTCCTCCTCAGGTGCTTAGCCTCCCTCAGGAGAGCCTAATGATTAACACTATTTTATACTTGGGCAGCTCTCTCTCTCTGGAGGGTCAGGGAACAATGAAATGTTTCAGCGCTAGGTGGGAAGAGATGCTCATAGTTTCCTTTCATTTGCTTTAGACTATCTGTCAAATGGGACATTAATCTGAGGCATGACCACAATGAGAAATCTATTGGTCTGCTTAATCTTATACGAAGTAATGTTCAGCCTTTGGCTACTATTATAATACAAGCCGACAATAACAACAAGACTATTACACTGATGAGTTCCTATCATTAAATCTGTATTAACCTCTTCTTAGTCTTCAATCATTTGAAAAAATTTTAACAACTCAACAAAGGTGATATGAGGAGATCAGACCACCTCGTAGTTGTCTGGGACACAAGCACATATGAAAAAGATGGTTTTACACATCAGAAACTGTAAACTCTTTGAATCAAAATGTCAAAAATACCTTCAGTTATGAATAACAATCAAACATGTTCTACATACACAGCAAATTCACTCACACTGAGGTCACTATTATCTGTGTTATGTTTTCATAAATAAACTCCCCTGACTCAAACAAATGAGTCTGAAAAGTAAGAGATAAGACGTCTATATGATGTTATCTCGAGATCACAAGTTCTTGAGAAAAAATCTAAATGAGTCTAGCTCATCGGATTACACCTGTCTCATCAATGTTTGTTACTTCAGTAGTGTTTAAGTTAGTGGTTGGCTACTGAAATAAAAAGTGGATCACTGCTCCCGCTCTCTAACTCTACTTTCAGCTGTCCACTCCTCTATGGTGCTTCAAGAGCAGGGGAAACAGGAAACCCCTGGAATATGGTATAGAGGTACTCTGCAGTGTTTTCAACACACAGACTTTACCTGGGCAGCCACCCAGGTATACTGATGGCTGCCCAAGTAGGGGTGTGCGACATGACAATATTAGATTATAAACAATTAAAATATCGCTACGATCTGCCTTCACAACCAGATTGTTAGAATCTACAGTGCACATTCAAATGGTGGCAGTTCTTTGGTCTGTATCCAACAAACAGTGCAGCGTGATGTACCTTTCACCAGTGGTTCTCAACCTTTTTAGCAAACATGCTATAGCTGCTGCCGGTAAACGGTCAGCGTCACACGTTTTTTCCTTTGTTTATTTTTTCACCTGTGTGCCAGGACAGAATCGTGTGGGCAGATAATTCAACTCTACAAACTCAGTTGATAAAATAAAGTGTGGACAAACATTGAACAAGAAAACAACTAAAACTACTTAAAAATCAATTTCATTGAAATCCAAAGTTATTTTGTAAATGTATATTTTTTCACAATGATCTGGCGACCCCCTGAAATTATCTGGCAACCCCCAGGGGGGTCGGGAAAGGCTGCCTTACACTCCCTATTTGACAAAGTGGCAGTTGGCATGATGGATGACAACACGGAGGAGTTGGTTTCTAAAAAGGATCCAGCGTTTGTAATAAGGAACAGGTTCAGACTTTCCAAAACTGACAGGTTCACACATCAGACGGAAACACAACAAACCTTTTAACCACCTCAAACGCAAACACCAAAGAGCACGTCGACAGTAGAACAGTGCAGAGTGCGTCACACAACCAGCGACTACAAGGCCAAAACAAACAACTGTAGTGATGTGTATGACTGGACAGGGAGGAGCTGGAAGAGATCAGTGATGCAGTGATGTTCATGATTCCTATAAAAACTGGAAGACGTGACTTTCAGGATGCTGCTCAAAACAGTTGATCTGCAGTACGAGATACCCAGCGGCAAATGTTTTTCCATCACAGCTGTTCCACTGCTGTAGTCTGAATGCTGGAGCTGAACTTCTGAACACCGAGTCTGACCATTGCTTGAATTCATAACTTGTCTGTTATTATTTGTTCTATTAAGGCTAAAATGTTTTTAAATGGGAAAATTTGTTTGACTGTTAAGCTCAGTAATTTAAAACATAGTCTTAAAAACCGACACATGATGCTGCCTGAAAAAAAATTGTGATATGACCCCTATGACCAACAACATTAGGCCACACTTTTTTTTTACATGTGTGTGAGATTGACGCCATCCATGATCAATTAACTACAGGCCTTTTCCCCACGCTCTAACATGCCTGTAGTGCTATGTACTTGTTTGCTGCTTAAAATGTCGGGTCAGACCAGCTGTCGCTAACTTACATTAATACCACTTTTTAAAGAGCAAACTGTCTGTGCTACTGTCATGTGTGTGTTTTCTGTGAACTTGTGGAGAGACAACAACTCTACATGAAGCCAAATAGAAAGAGAGAGAACTGGGTGTCTCTTTAATCTAGTGTTAACTCACTAGGCTACTGTTCTGGAAAATCCAGTAATTCAAAATAAGACATCAGAATAAGAAAACTGATGAAAACTATCAGCACCACAGAGGAGTGGACAGCTGAAAGTAGAGCAAGAGAAAGAGGAATTTTGATATTGATCAATTATTTTGTTATCTCAAGATCTTGAGTTTTGTTTTCTGATAACAAGATAGTTATCTCATGATCTCAAAATGACAACAAACAATTAATCGTATCCACAGCTGTTCCTGGCTTCTCACTATTCTTCAGTCACATTTCTTTGTGAAATGTTTGAAGTGTGTTTTTGTGCTGGTACTTTGGCATGGTTCTGGCCAACTGACGTTTTTCTTATTTTTCATATTCTGTGTGGTGATTTGTTCATGTTTGGTGAAACAATCTGTGTCTAACAGTTAACTGTAATGACACACGCACTCACACCACATTAATTAACCATTAATGTACTCACTGTGCATATGCAGCTGTATAACATCATCCTACCAAGCTACACGATGCAGTGAATGTGTGAAATCCATCGTGTTTTTAAAGTGACATACTGTGAACATGCTTGATAATGTCAGCTTGTACATCATTAAAACAACAATTAAGATTTAATTGCAGATCATATATATCACACCCCCCACTGCAGGTTCATTTTTGTGTGTTTCTGTCTTAAAGAAACGCACACAGTGAAAAGTCACAGTATTAAGATGTTTATGGGGCACTTTGTGCTAGTGTCAGCATTACACTGTGTAATAATCTTTCTTTTCATCAAACTGCTCCTGTTTGCTGAAAGTAGCAACATGGTGAGTGTCTGAGGCCTTTGTTTTGCACATGCACACTTCTAAAAACCTGTTTATGCGTATACACACACATGCAGTTCTCCAGATGAAATCGGTTAGCTTAGAGGTTTCTCTAATACTCTACCCTAAATACAGGAACCAGGTTTCTCATTTACATGACAGTAAAGAAATCAGCTCACTTGAGAAAGCCGACTGTAACCTGGTTTTTAAACGCATGTAAATGCACTGAATGAGCCTTGATGTCCCATTCCTCTATTCCTGCACCCTTCTTTCACATACCTGTTGGAGGAGCTACGATGTACTTTAAGGATGGAAAGGAGTGGTGGAGGTGAGGAAGCGTGTTTTTGCTGTATGTTTCTGTTCTTGTCACTGTAACTTGAACAGTGCACCTGGGCTGTGTTTTTGGAGGGATGAGGCGGTCACAGTACTGAAGTGAATGTGTGCAGTATGTGCATTCAGCATTATGAACATGCATTAGTTTACTACACGAGCAGCGGACTCCATCATACTCACTTGTTCCTCAACACCTGCCAGGCCGCTTCAATGTCCGCGTACAGGTTCTTCTCAGATGGTTTGCCGGTGCTGACTCCGTAGCCTGAGTAATCATATGAGAACACGTTGCAGTTGATCCTGGAGCCGAGACCGATGTAGAAGCTGCACATCTGTCCCAGGTCCACGGCGTTGCCGTGAGAAAACAGGAGTGTGTACCGACTGTTCGGGGCGCAGCGCACGAACATGCATCCAATCCTGTTACCCCGGCTGCTTCTGGTGGTAAACACTTCCACTGCATCCAGTTCACGCTGGGAGTACTGCCAGTCCGCACGCTCGGTTAAATGTAAGCTAGTTACCCCGTTAGCATCGGTGTGCACCGAGTACGTCGGCTCCGGTGGGAGGAAAGCTAGCTTTGCCGCGATGCGACTAGGACACGGCGGACAACAGAACAGCCAGCACAGTTCACCGAGAGAAAACCCATTCATCCTCGGGCCTTGCTCGGGCATTTAAGCGAGGGCTTAACTTTATCTTACTTAATAACCTCTACTTATACTAAACAGCTCTCCTCTAGCTTCAGGTCCTCTTTATACCCATTAACAGACTGTAGCGAGCAGTGTCGGATGACAGGTGGCTCGGTCTCTCAGATTCGGTGCTAACGCGCTAACCAGCTATCAGGTAGCTAACAACAAAAGACAGACTTCATGTAGATAACACATAAAATAAATGCAACATTTACATTTATATTATTCTACGGCAGAAAAACAGTACAATGACTAGTCTCGATAGGATAATTCCGCTGCTAAAACACATGAATTACTATACGTCGATGTCTGATGCTATTGTAGGATTTTGTGAGAAAGAGAATAGCCATTTCTCTTGCAAGAGACAAGCCGCTCTTCCGGTACAACCGGATATCCTGTTTGTCTTTTGTTTTGTTTGTTTATTATTTTATTATTATTATAATTCTTAATATACACTACCAGTCAAAAGTTTGGACACATACAGAAATGACTAGGTTTTTGAAATAGAAGCAGATTTTTTAACATTAAATTCTAATCTGAAATACAGTGTAGACATTGTTAATATTAAAAATGACTATTGTACATAGAAACTGTCTTTTAAAGGAATATTTGCATGAACATACAGAGGCCTATGATCATCAAACCTAAGTATTGTCTTCCAATAGCATGTTGCTAATAAAAGTTTATTGAATTTAGAGGATAACTTTTGTTATCTGGCTCATTTTCTTTCAGTGGCTTCTCTGGAACATCCCCTGCCTTTGGTTTCCTCAGTCTTTAGGATGTCTACTTTGTTTTTTACATTTACATATATTTTTTAATAACAGTCTAAATGAGTCCATTTAGGTTTTTTAACAGCCTACATGTTGGGGTTGTGTTCATTAAAACATGCTAGCAAATATATCCTTTAATGCATTTAATAATATTAAATGTAATACATAATATCTAAAAATATATAGTTTAACAACTCCTTCTTCCTGCTTGGTGTCTTTCCAAATAAAGTTAGTTATTTCTGCCTACCATTGATATTTCTCAATGCAGCGGAAGACAGAAGATAACATAATGGTGCAGTGCAATTATTAGTTTATTCACTCGTAGTTTAAGAACCGATATAACAGCAGCATTATGCAGCACTGATATTCTGTCAACATACTAAATTAGTGTTAAATACCCAACAACAACAACATCACCTTTTCTTTCACTTTTTTAACGAGGACCAGAGCTGGTTACATGAAGAGTCCCAGGCATGTCCTCAGACATTATTTTACAGTATGATTAACATACACTACCAGTCAAAAGTTTGGACACACATAGGAATGACCATGTTTTTCATGAAAAGATAAATGTCTTCAGCTGTGTTACCATCATTGCACATGGTTTTCTAATGATCAGTTATCCTTTTAAATTAATACATTTGCATTAACAAACATAACATGCTGTTGGAAGACAGTACTAATGTTTGCAGAATTTAGGCCTCTGTATGTTTATGTAAAT
>JAUBNQ010000017.1:28099211-28111713 GCA_032353495.1 Ctenopoma kingsleyae | reverse complement strand
ACAAAGGATGCTGAGTATGGAGCTGCCAGGCAGGAGGAAAAGAGGAAGACCTCAGAGGAGGTTCATGGATGTACTGAGGGAGGACATGCAGATGATAGGCGTGACAGAGCAGGATGTTAGGGATAGGGTGAGATGGAAACAGATGAAGAAGAGGAAAAAGAAGAAAGGAGGAGGTGGTGGAGACCAAAAAAAAGAGCTAAAAGAGAGAGAACACTGGACATGAAGGTTCATGTTGTTCTTTAACTGCTAACAAGGACAACGAGTTATGATGTGAGCTTACTCCATTCCTCCCATCTCAGCTTGTGCTGTACAACAGTGAGAAATCCTATTTCCACACTTAAGACCAACCAACAGCTGTGGTACAATTCTCCTGTCTAAATTATGTCAAAGTGTCCCTTGGCAACACACTGAACCCCAGGTTGCTCCCAGTGGGTCAGATACACCAGAGGAAATGAAGGAAACCTTGTATTTTCAATTATGCTTATACTGGTTTTGACTAAACCCAGTAGGAAAAGTGAAGCAGGGCTGAACAACGGGAGGATTTGAATAGAGGCCACGTAACCAATAAGAATTTATTGTCACAACCACAATTAGTTACACAAAAATAATGGGTCACATTTACACAATTTATACAAGTCTAGAACTCAATGTACAATTAACAGACTAACTAAATACCAATAGTTAAATATGTACTCACATTGCACACAATATCATTAAAACCTACACAAAAAACATGTACTGTGTGAAAGTAACACAAGTCGACATAAAAATCACATTATTTACAAAAAAAACATCCATTCGAGATATTTAGCAAAAGGACTCTGGTCTGATCGAGGGTCTCCCATCCATCTGTCGGAGGCTTTATACAATCTATCCTGTAAAATCACCCCCACTAGAAAGAATTATTCAGTCTCTTAATAGTTGAAAAGATTATAAAGTAATAAAGTCAAGTAGCAGGAGCTGAAGAACACCAAATGCACTAGTAAATACTGCGCTTTGCTTGGACGGTATGGCGGTTTTTCCCTTTTAAAGCAGGCTGGTGAGATTAGCAGTTAGCTCCATGAAGTGCACTTTAAGCCTTATAGCTTAGCAACTGTCTGCTATATTTTTTTTATTCTTTTTAATTTTGTTTCATTTACACATAGAATCCTTCTGTTCTTGCATGAGGTTTTTCTCTAGAGTTGCGAACATCACTACATATAGTTTACACAATAAGGTCGATGGAGAGAGCAAGGTCAGCAGAGGGGCAGAGGGTGTTGGAAACGAGCAGCGTCTCCTCTCCTGCTGCTGTTTGGCAGAGTCACTAATGGTTTACAAGAGGCTGCACCAGCCAGATGGAGGAGTCCATTCTCAACACTCACACAAATCTTACTGTGTGTGTCTGTGGGAACAGGTAGTGTTGTTGACTGATACTCTCTACAGTCAGTGCAGATATTGACAGAGGAGCTAACTGATCACTTACTAATCTATTGGTGCTGTGGTGCTGTCCTGTCTACACCCCACAGATAATGATTCAAAATGCAGAACATGAAGCAGAGTTGAGTAAATGCAGTGTCCACTACGCTCGGTTCTCTGTTCATGAATGTAACCAGGCGTACAGAACAAATACACGCGTATCAGAATCTATTACAAAGACGAGCAAACAATGTTCTGCAATCGTTTTCTCTTCAGTCACAATCCCAGTTGAGCAACAGCGCTGACAGATTTGGGAAACGTTTCTCGAATAGTAAACGCCTAAATTCCTTAACAAATAAGTAATGATAGACTATCGTGATGTTGCTTCTCTTCACAGTCACAGTGATGAAATGTGAAGATACAGCACAGTAAAACTCACTGTCAGCGTCACAATGTATTTCCTGTAAATATTTGGGTCAGATTTCCTGCGGGGTGTTTTCAGTTGTCAGAAACAAGCAGTAAGTGTAGTTGAGAGCAGAATGACTAAGAGCTGATGTGTTGTTTCAGATGTTGCAGAGAAGCTCTGTTCTGCTCATGCTGCTGCTGACTGCAGAGAGGTCAGAAAGTTTCTGAGACAAAGAGCTCACACGGCTGATGCATCTTCTTCCATCTGACAGTGAGGTTCCTCTTAGCAGTGATGAGGTATGTGTATGTTTGTACACACACTGTGTGTGTTTGTCTGTGTCAATGAACTGCAGACATTCACTGTGCTGCACGTCAGGTGTGTGCTGTGAACCAGCGACATAGAAAAATGAGATATAACATCAGAGATGAATGCAAACATCAGTCCAGTTCTGACAGGGAGCGATATGGACAGGGATGGGGGGAGTGTTACTCAGAGAAGGGGGGGAACATGCCGAGATCAGCAAAGTCCTCAATGTTGTAGTTGGCAGTTCCCTGGGTGGGATCTCCAGCCATGGGTAACATGTCCTGCAGAGACACAGGGATGGAGGGGGTCAGCGGTCAGGTGTGTGCTGAGGACATGCAGCTCTTCTCTGACATATCACATACGTGTGCATACTGGGCAGCAGCCACATTGAGTCTACACAACAGTGTGTTACCTGGAAGACTTCTGTCTGGCTGGGGTTGGGGTGTGTGTGCTGTTCCCCGGCCTGCTGAGAGTGATGCTGGTTCTGCCACTGGGACCAGACCTCACTGGGACGACCCGGGAACTGGGCTCCACTCTGACTGCTCTCCCCCGACACATCTAGAGACACACAAAGGGTTACACTTACATAACAACAGAGAGGAGAATGGTTGTGTTGACATGAGGTGGGAAGCAGAGATGATAAGGAGAGAAACAATCATCATAAATGAATACAGACCATAACAGAGCTGATGCTCAGATGGTCTCTGACATTTAGGAGGGAACAACATGTGAGTGAAAATAAATGATGTCAAAGTCAGGAAATGAGAGAGACAGTCCATTTGGTTAATGTGTGTCCATTAAAACGACATCAAGTAGTTGTTCATGCTGGACATGCTTTACTCCTGCGGCCATGTGGACAACAAAGCCTGAGTCCTGAGCAGCTGAATAATGAGTCATCACTGACTAAACCGCTGACAACCTTTTGTTTTCTGTGGTGCTAGCTTTGGTTCAGAGTGAAATGCCTCGACTGGGATGGCACCTTCCTCTTTAGCACTGTTTGTCAGACCAATGCTGATAAACCCAAATGTTGCTTTTCCACTTCATGGTATTGTCTCAAGTCATCTTCACTTCACTCAACTTGTTCTTGGTACTTTGGTACTTTCCACTGCATATGTAGACTCCCCTCAGTGCAGCTGACGGCTGCTGTGAAACTGCTGACACACACACGAACAACTGATGCTACTGAAGCAATGCTGTCCTTGTTTCTCTGTATGTAGCCTTTTGTCACAGACAAGAGACAAATTATGTGTCATCAGAAAGTGAAGATCTCAAAATGAAAGACTGCTGAAAAATCAGGAGCGTTGGGGAAATACTTCAGAGTTCAGACAATGACATGATTGTCATAGTAAAGCTTCTGTCTTCATGTCAGCTTTTGGTATAAACACCAAAAAAGTTCCAGGTACAAGGTACATACTGACTCTAATTAAAGATAGAAGAGGAAGCTGGGGCTGGAGCACTGGGACCAGAAACTGTCTGATTTACTCGTCACCTGATTATTCTCTAGCCTGGCGGGAACACTATGAAAACTGGTAAACACTGATAATTACCACAGGGGTAAATGAAGGCTGGGACTGTCTGCAGTCAATCACATTCATCTCATTAAGTTAAACTTTTGCTTTTGCACAATGACTGCATTGTGAAAATTGAGTTGGCATAAAACGTATTCAACAAAGAATTATTTTCAGTCCAAATGAACACGGATGACGAGCTGTGTTCAACTGCACACTCACCTGCTGCAGTTTACAAGCAGCTCAGCTCATTTTCAGCTCATCTCCATGATATCCTCTCTGTCCCACTCAAACCACAAGCTGTGTGCTATCTTCCATGTTTTCATTTTTATTGAATGATGCATTTCATCCAACTACTATGAAAACAATCACGGACCACAGGTGTGTTTATGTATTCATACTGTAGCATGTAATGCTGATTACAGCGCACAACCACATTGTGGAATCTGGACACAATGTTAATGTTATTTTTTTATTGTTCTTGGAGATTAAATCAAACATCTCTGCTTTCACTGTCAATGAAAATACATTCAGCTTAACTGAGCCAGTACAGGTGGTGACATAGTGAGAATGGCTCATGAATCAGAGGGCAGTTTGGAACTGTTGTTGGATGAAACTAGCAGAGCAGCTGCCCCGACTGGCAGCAAACACACACAAGGCTGCTGAGTTTGTAACTAAATAAGGGTCACGTATGTGAGAAGACGGCTGACTCCATCATTTGACCTGTTGAGAAGAAGCACAGCAACCTCCTCTGTTACACTCTTTCTTCCTTTAATACTTTTCACCAGGCAATAACGCTCACCTGTGTTCACTCAGTTTGATCTCTCTACCCTTTATTTCTTTGTTCTCAATCCGACAACTTTCAAATTTAACTCACCTATGTCCAGCGTTTGAAATGAGCACTTACCAAGCTCTGAATACAGAGCGTTATCCACCACACAAGCAGGTGAATGTCTGGAGCCAAATAGTTATATAATTAAAGGCTGCAATCTGCTTCTGTCTGCGGAGTTTGACATGAAAACAGTGAGCTGGCAACAGGACCTGATAATCATTGTAGATTTGTATGATTGGTATGTGACAGATGTTCGTTTCACAACCATACAGAACACAGATCATTCATGTTTCAGTAACACTTCTGGCTGAGGCATTCAGGGACCAAAATAGCAAAATATTGGGAGTGCTCCACATTTCAGCTGTATCATTCTAAAGCAGTGACAATGTTGAGCTGACACATGTCCAAGGTTTGCTGATTTATATACAAATGTAACTAGTAAAGCACTTCCACAACAAAGCGATAAGTTTTAGGTGTAAATTTATGATCAAATCAAACCGAAATTTGAAGCAATCAAAAGCAGTCAGTCAAACTTTTGTTTGTCTGATGTTGTGTCCAGCAGTGGAATATATTTGATTTAGCATGTATTCTTATTAATATGGTGGTGCTGATTCCATTATGATCTTGTCCAGAACAGACCTGTGCTGTATGTACAGTATGTTTCTATCAGTCAGTAAAAAATAAGAGGAAAAGCTGAAGCTCACCAAAAGCTGTGCTGCGGTTTGTCAGTCCCGAGTAGGCATTGCCGCTGGGTGAAGAAGTGGCTGGGGATGACAGAGGGCTGTAGGAAGCCGGGTCGGTCTGGTAGCTGTGGCCAGAACCAATGCCAAATGGACTGGACTGGGCTTTACTGGACTGAAGAGCACAGGTATAGGTTAAACATACAGCTTCTCAAACTGTACAGCCAGCTCACTGTTTAAACATGGTTCACAGATTATTACACTCGTTTTATTTTTTATGACTAATTTATACTTTAGATAATAAAATAAAAAAAAATAATAAAAAAATTTTGTGAGTGTAAAAATTCTTTGTAATTAAGTAAAATGAGCTATTAACCATTTTTTTTCACACACAAGTGAACACAGAGAGTGCGTGTCAGGAAATATGACTTTTAAAGCATAAAGGCCAAAAACACACACACAGTGATTTATAATTACTAGTGGAATGATTTCACAACTGTGGAAAGTTGTGTTATATTTCATCACAGTGATCCCAACGTAAACAACAATGAATCTACCAGGAATGTATGGTTGTCTGTACTGTGTCTGTTTCTCCAACATGCTGGATGACACTGTGTCGACTTGTGGCAAAACGTTAGGTAGGGTCAAATACTTTGCAGGTCAACGTTTTCAAATCCACAAAGCATTTAGCTAAATTACTGTACTAACATATATATAACATATACACTTACATATATACATAACTTACATATACACAGTGTTATTACATGTCATTATTATGTACAGAAACAAAAACAGAGACACAGTGCATGTCCATTTATCTCTGTTTGCTTCATGTATTTACTTATATTTGAATACAGGCAGGATTCTTGCTGTTCAAGACATAATTACAGACCTATTCAAGCAGCCAGGTGTAGCAAAGAAGAGTTAAAAAAACAACAACAATCGGATAATTCTGTGGCACAGTCAAAATTCTTCTACTGTCCCTGAGAACTGTCTGGACAAATGGGCTTTTCTAATAATGGGCAGAGAATTGCAGGTTATCCTGACACGTGGAGACCCCTCATCGCTCCTTATACAGGGTATATACATAAACCCCGAAGTTGAATTTAATACTTTTCAATAGCTTTTTCAATACTTCCTTGATATTTTTTAAAACCAACACAACATTGAGCTGCAACTGTTTTAATCAACAACCTTTCTAACTTTTATACACACTCTGGTCCAGTACATCACAATTGAAAAAGTCAACTGAATGGATTTAGAGACTTGAATTGATTTGAAAATATATTGCATTTATTTAACTCATGCTATCAACAAGCTGTTTTTTGAAGAATGGCGGTTAATCCAAATCTGATGATGTACCCAGTTTTAGTGTCTAGACACCACAGAACCTCCACACGCAGTGTAGCTGTGGCACAATGTTGCAAACTCAAGTTCAGCCAGTCGGTACAGTGATGTTTATTCTCAATAAATGAATAATGAAAAGGATGCAACTGCCTAAAAATATCAAACATGTACTGCAAGTTTTTGGAAAAATTTGCTTGTAGAAATTGCCTATACAATATAAGCAAGTTCTGCGCAGATTCAAGCAACAATAACCTCGTGAGACCTAGGCTGTCGCAAATTTTGGAATCAGTTAAAACAATTTTTCAGGTGCTGCAGTTGGTCTCCACCAACTGTAAGACCTCCGGGCATGATGGGAAACACCTGATCTAAGATCTGGTTCAGGTGTTGGATCAACAACAGGAGTCAGAGTTTTCACGGATTATTTACAGAATAAATGCTGTGACTTATGAGAAAAGCTGATTGCAGTATTTAACTAGACTGTTCAGTTACGGATTCCTCTCACATCACTAAAATAACATCTGCACTGATGTTTCAGCCCTGACAGTGTAAAAATCTGACAGATCAATAAACAAAGTGTATGCCTTATGTTTCCAGTGTTTCCCCTACCATTATGTTAGGAAGGTTACCCGCCCCCCCTTTAAGGTCAAGGTAATTGTATTTAATTTTATTTTCTATATAGCACCAGATCACAACAAAAGAATTTAAGGTTCCCTTTCCTGTAGAACTGGTCTGTATCTTGTTCTTTGAATAAACTAACTAAACAGTAGTGGTGTGCGATACCGCAAGCTTTAGTATCGATCCGATACCAAGTAAATACAGGGCCAGTATTGCCGATACCGATCCGATACTATGACCTTGTAAGGGCAAACTGCCGGAAAATGCACCCCCTTCACATAAAAGTCCTTTAAAAATGTTCAAATTGCTTTAACAACGTTAAAATCGCTGTAAAACCACAAACAATCGCACAAAATATGAACAAACAAAAACATCCAGATCCAGAATACCTCTCTTGAACCAGTAATAAGACAACAAGTGAAACCCTCGTCACATTAAATCACTGTAAAAACACAACCAAACACACAAAACATAGAAAAACATCAGTGTTACATTAACTGAATCCAGGATATTTCTCTTGAACCTAGAGACAATCACAATGGCTGCTACAAATGAATTATTTCTGTAGGAGAATGCATTTAATGGCAGACTGGCTGCCACAAAATGCACCCCCATAAAAATACAGTTTCTGTTTGTCCCAGAATTGAATAGTTTTGACAGTGAAGTTGTAGGACTGATGCTGGTTAGTGGTGGAAGTTTCATGGAGGTGACACTTTCCTAGTGGGAGACAGGATGGGGTGCATTATTACTGCAGGGTCTCTCTGAGGGATTTCCCTCCTCCTCTCTCCGTTTATTTTGTAGCTGCTGTTCTCTTCATGTTTTTTTTCCAACCTTGTCTCCTACAGATTACGTTTGCATACAACTAAACTGTAATCCAGATCATGTTTTTGAATAGGATGTAATTGTTATGTTGTACTAAAACGTATTTTTGTGAATGAATGACGCACTGCTACTATTATTAACGTGAAGTGATGCTGTTTACTGTGCATGACGGAGATGCAAGAGACCCGAGTCCCACACCAAAGTCCCCGTCTATCACTGTGAAACACGGTAAATGACATGACGGTCTTCTTTCTCTGTGTATCATTCACTACAGCCTGCATGTGTCTGCTCAGCGCCGCTGTGTTGATGTGAGAGGAGCTGTGTTTGTACCGGTAGGTTTAATTTCTGATGGAACAGTCGCACTGACAGTAGAAGACAGAAAGTCTCGATACCATTGTGCTAGTATCAATCGATACCAACTTGGTATTGATACTATCGATACTTTGGATCAATCCACCCACCACTACTAAACAGCCTCATGATATTGATCTTATGTCATTTCTGTCGGTTGTGTTTACTATTCTCTGATCTCCGTGTCACGCGCGGCGGAGTTCCACCCGATTGCGACAAGTGAAAGAAAGTTGAAAAATAAGTCTATTGTTCTACTGACTGCAGTCATTAAAAGAAAACACATGAAACACATGAAAACTATGAATCCTTTAAGTTTTTTTCGGCCTGGAGCTTGAATACTGCTAGAAAAGTAAGAAACTGTCCAACTTAAAAGCAACTTTAAACCACCCCCCTGTTGCCGCCCCCCGGCTCTCCTTTTTTCCAGACGCATCTTCATCTTGTTCTGACTAGTGCCCATGCGACAATAGAGCGTTAACCTCCATCCATTACTGTTCATTTTCAAACCGAACAGTAAACCTGTCCATTCTTTCTTATTACCAGCCGGAGCCAGGGTCGGGTCCTCTGACCACCTGTCTGTGAATTTGCACTTACCCATGAAGACCATTTCTTTAGTTTTCTGAGCAACAGCAGCAGCCTGTTTGAGACAGCGTGCGACCACCGAATATGACATCAGCATCGCAGACATCGTCTAATTAAAATGAACGAGTCTAATCCCAGGTTTAAATAAAGTTACGCGAACTTCAGTAGAGAAACACAGACAGACAACTCATAGTTGAAAAAAAAAAAAAATTAAAAATTGATCATGAAATCATGAAATGATGATGAATATGTTTTAATACTTTTTAATGACCTTAATTTTTGCTTATGTGATTTACTACTTTTTAATACTTTTTAAAACCCCGTGGTCACCCTGTTATATTATCTGTTTTTACTAGTTTATTGAACAAAGAATTCAGTGGAATGACCTGACAAGTGCAGCAGCATGTGCACGAGATAGATGAGCCTGTTAAGAAACATATGCTGCATGCATTCCCTTAGCAAGATTATGAAACACACACACACACACACAGAAAGCATGGCAAATAAGACAAGTCCATCTGTTAACAGGCACCAGGAATGGGAGTCTGGGGTACAGGAGGAGAAGAGAAAATGAGTTTGGCAACAGTGGCAACCATGGAGACTGCTGACTTTATTAATGATCCAATAGTTTCACTTCAGCGGCAAACACTGTTTGTGTGCGTTTGTTGTGTGTTACCTGTCCAGAGAAGGGGGGCCTGTTGCCTGACCATGCCACCTGGCCCGTGTTGAGCTGCCTGGAGATCTGAGCCAGATTCTGATTGGATGAGCCTGATGGCTGGATGTCATTCACACCAGGGACATGGATCACAGAGGAGCTGCGTGCACAAGCAAAAAGAAAATAACGAAAACTGGAGCTTGGTGGGACACACTGCTGCCACGCTGCAGGACTATATTGTGGATGTGACCTACGAGCACTAACACACATCACTGACATACCCAAAGCTTTTTCCAGAGTGTCCCTGCTGAAAGGGAGAGCTCTGCGAGTAGAGCTGTTGCCCACCAGCTGTGGAGGAGGGAACCATCATCTTCTTATCTCCCGCTACACACACACAAACACACAAACCCCTGTGTCAGCATTATAAAAATGAAAAAAAACAAAACAGAAACAGCAGGTAAAAAACACAAATACAAAGCAAACCCACCACTATCAGGACAAATGTATGAGGTGTGTGCTAGTGTGTGTGTGTGTGTGTGTTTGTGTGTCGTACAGCCAGAGATGCTGGTGTACATGTCAGCGAAGCGAGGGTCTCTCTCCTGGGAGAACAGGGCTTCTGTCTTGTCAATGTTCTTCCCTGCCTCATGGACCCCACTGCTGACGCTGGCCACAGGCACCTGAGGGTGAGGGGGATTGTGGGGAGGTTGAGGGGCAGGAGGGAGGAGGGCATAAAGGGTGAAGTTCGGGAGGCTTAGGTCACAAAAAAATAACACAAACAGTCCACAAACACATACATAGACACAAGAGACGACTGACAAGCTGGGATTCATAAGAATTAGCAAGGTTAACTTGTTATATGTGATCAGCATATACAGTAAATGGTACAACAAGACTGATTACATGAGCTGTCATTCAGTATACAATGAAGTCCTGACATGAAGGGGTACAGTTTATCTTGACATGAAATGATATCCACTCATTTCAGATACCTGGGGGCATCTTCCCAACCAGCTAACTGAGCTGATGAGGTGGTAAAGTAGAGAGGTAGCAGGTTACCTGGGAAAGATCATAGGCAGTAAGTCCATCTCTCTGGTGAACCTCCAGCTCTGCCTGCTGCTGCTGCTGTAGCTGCCTGCAAAACACAGCACATCACATACTCAGACTGACAAATACAGTGTGTTAATATAGAACTGAACTGAAGCTACCTGAGCTCGTACCTGATTCTGAGCAGCATCAGTGGAGACTGAAACTGAACCCTGACCACACACCCAACACTCCTGTATAACTTTTTCACTTGTTGGGGAAAATCTCTGCTCTTGCTATAACTATCAGATGAACCATCATTTTACCAAACAGCTGCTTGAGAAGACATGTTTTAACTGCATTTTAAAAAGACAACGTCAAAATTTATTTTCAGAATTCAAATGACTGATTCAATATCAGTTTGTAGACAGTATCAGTAAAAATGAATGGAGTGCAGTATGTTGTCTCCTCTGAAGATACTATAAATCAGTTCACGCTCACAAACATCTGCTGCTTCTTTATTTAGTGTGGTAACACAGTGAATGTGTCTTAATGTGCCTATACTCTATGATAGTGTGAATCAAAACTGATGGATAAATATGTCATGCTAGTTTTCTTTTTTAATGCAACACAGAGCAGGGTGTGTAAGGGTGTAAATTGAGTGAGTGTGTGTGTGTGTGTGTGTGTGTGTGTGTATATGAAGGACCTACTTGACGTTGGTGTTGGTGCAGATGATGTACTCTATCTCATCAGAGTAGGGGTTCTGGAATGTGAAGCTGCTGGTTCGGATCAGCATCCACTCTCTGTTCTTCATTCGGAAACGATACATCACTGACAGCACCTGGCCCTTCAGTTTCACCACCTGCCAGTGCACAACAATCACTCACTGAGTCTGGCTTTAATATGTCTTTATCAGGTGGAGGTGGGAGACGAAACAGGGACTGAAATACTGTGTTGACAACGTCCAGTGCGACACTTGAGAGTGACACATTTAATTAGCCATGGTGTTATCATGTCCAGATTAAGTCATCTTTTATCAGGGCTGTCTTCACTGAACAGACAGAGAAACATTTCAGTTTAATTAGCAGCTGTGTGAAGCTCCGTGTCGATGACACTGCTTTGTTTTGAGTGGAGCTGTCATGTCGTCACGGTGTCTGCTGTATTGTGGGCTCTCTGCGGCAGGCTGCTGGTACCAACACAGCGCTGCTGATTTTCTTCCTCTGAGTCAGTCTCTTACACTGCATGCCTTCCCAGTGTGAAATGGATCTAAAATGTCTCTGAGATCAACTGCAGGAAGCCAGCGGACCACAGATGTGGAGGGCAGAGACCACAGAACAGACAGTGGAGGTGATGGAGAAGGGGAAAATGTTCCTCTAACAAAACGTAGCTATGAACATGGCCAGAATGACGCTGTTTGCTGATTCACTGGCCAGATACTTGGGGCTTTGAATACATAACAAAGAAATAGATCAAATACATCAGGAAACTAAATCAAACTAGATACATCAAAAAATCATATAACCAAATCTGATAAAACAGATATGTGCATATCCCTCTCCTACCATCACACATTACCCAGTAGTGTAGATGGATTGTGTGTGGACATTCATTTGTGTGCGTGTACAGACTCACACTCTCTATGTGTATGTATGTGCTGGATGAGAGCCAGACATTCCTGCTGTTGTGAAATTTACCATCAAGCAGGAAACAACCCACTTGCTTGTTTGATTTTTATCCTTCTGCGCTGGTAACTGCCAGGGTCAGAGGCACTATGTTTTTCAGTCCCTCTGTACGTCCACCCAATTCTTGTGAACACGATATCTAAGGAACGCTTGGAGGGAATTCCTACCTACTGTTCACATGAACTCAACGATGAACTGGTTTTGTGGTGTTGCATGTTATTAACGTTTCTTCTCTCTCCCCTAGTTGTGCTTCGTCCTCTCTCTCCCTCTCTTGCTCTCTCTCTGTATCTTTCTGCAGGTA
>JAUBNQ010000017.1:28077962-28088491 GCA_032353495.1 Ctenopoma kingsleyae | reverse complement strand
GTGTGTGTGTGTGTGTGTGTGTGTGTGTGTGTGTGTGTGTGTGTGTGTGTGTGTGTGTGTGTGTGTGTGTGTGCCTGTGCTGAAGTCAGAGAATGCATCTGAAGGTTCATGTGCTTTCAGAACTGGTGTGCCTCAGATCCACAGCATACATACTAGGGATATGCCAGTCTATTACATACACAGTTTAACAGACAACAGGTAAAAATGACAATTTCAGGGTATATACAAAAATCCTGATTTTGAATTTAATACTTTTTAATATCTTTTTCAATACCTCCTGGATATTTTTTAAAAGCAACACGACATTGAGCTGCAGCTGTTTTAATCGACAACCTTTCTAACTTTTAAACTGATTTTCAGGTTTATACACACTGGTCCAGTACAACATAATTTAAAAAGTCAACTGAACAGATTTAGAGACTCTGTAATTTGAAAATTTATTTTTAGCGAAAATTTATTTAACTAATGCTATCAACAAGCTGTTTTTTGAAGAACGGGGGCTAATCCAAATCTGAAGATGTACCCGGTACACCACAGAACCTCTATACGCAGTGTTGGTGTGGCACGATGTTGCAAGTTCAGCCAGTCAGTACAGTGATATTTATTCTCAATAAACGAATAATGAAAAAGATGCAACTGCCTAAAAATATCAAACATGCACTGGAAGTTTTTGGAAAACTTTGCTACACCGCAACTTCCTAGAGGGACTGCATGGTCACCTGGAGATCTGCAATTGATGCAGCTGTGGCGTTTGGTATGGTTCGGAGTGTAACGGTGGCAGCACAGAAAGCAGAAATGAGCAAGTTACTTTTTATACTTTTAATACTTTTTAAAACCCTGCGGACACCCTGTATTTCTTAATGTGTTATGGGCGCTCTGCTTCTGTCCTATGTCTGAGTTTGACACAAACACACAGAATAGACGTTTTGTCTGTATTTTTTGACAGAGCTGGCAACATGATCTGCTAATCAATAATCAGTGTCTGGACAAATAATCTAAGGACTAAAAATGGTAGTTGTTGTAAGAGGACCTACCATTTGACTTAGGCTATTAAAGGACTTGTATGTTCTTTTATGGGGACTAATTTTAGCTGTGAAGGGAAACACATTTATTTCTAAATGAGTGATGATGACCCAGTGAAAATAAGCTACAGCGTGTATGCTCATGCTAATGAAGAAATGCTGGCTGGTGTCAATATTGTCTAATAAAGCCAGCTCACTGACATTACATTAAAAAAGCTAAGTAAATAATTAACTTGTAAAGCAGAAAAGAAAAAACAACGTGTATATATTTGTATGTGTCTGCCAGTCAGTAAAAAATCAGTAAATGGTTTGGCTGGGTACTGGGACCTCTGAGAAATATGTTTGGTTGTGCTTTTTATTACAGTGAAACAGTATCAAAACTGGAATGCACTGTAACAAATGTGTATTCTGGCTGACCACAGCTGCTGCTCACTGTGAAGGAGCACACTACAAACCTTTAACAGACAAACCTACAGAGAAACACTGTTACATACATACAAAGCCTCCTCACTGTGTGGATGGCAGCACAATATAGTGCAGCAGCAAGTTTTGTAAAATAAACTCCATAACAAATGCTGTGAATGGTGCCATGTAGTTCCATTTCACAACTTCAAATGATATTTAAAGGCAACATAAATTAAAAAGTGCCAGCTGGAAATAGTTCAATCAGAGGAGCTGATTTGTTGAGCATATGTATGAGTGTATGAAGACAGGAACAGAAAGGAGAGTAAGGTAGGAACACCTGGACTTCCTGAGAAGTTCCTGGCAGTGGGAAACACTCCACAGGCTTGTTGTTACAGCAAACATCTGTACTGTCAGCTGAGAAATTCATCAGCCACAAGACAAACAGCAAAACCATGTTTACACACAGACAAAATGAATTGTTTGCTTTGAACTGTATCTGAAACAAACACTCGTGAGAGTCTTACAGCTAAAGAGAACACATACTTAAAAAAACAGCTTCACTGAAACATGCCGTTCCACTCACACACTCTGGATGTGATACCAGAGCCACACAGGCTGCTGTGGATCTGAGGCTGAACCCGGGTTCTCATCCAGAGCTGTGCAGAGCCCACAGCTGCTTTAGGTTTGACCAGGCCACAGTCACTCTGGGCAAAAACTCATGCAGTGAGGTGAAGTTTGGGTTAAGCAGGGATAGAGATAAGGACGCTGAGTTGAGGATGTGTACAAACCTGCAGGGGGCCAGGCTTTGATGTAGCCAGTGCAATGCACCACAGAGTACTGAGCCTCTCCTTCCTTTGAGGGTCCAAGACCATTCCTGTTCATCAAACACAGACACATACAGGCACTGAGAGACAGATGTGGAAAGCATTTTTAAAACAACACAGGTCTTCTTCAGAGAATGTCAACGTTCTTCCGATTACATTTGTAAATGTACCTTTTTCTCTCCATTTCAGACCTGTGTGCATGTTGAAACCATGTTTTTATCCCCACAAAACTGAGCTTTTCCTAAATGGCCTCTAGAGTGTGTAAATCTGAAAATGCTAGTTGGTGTTTCAGTGCCTACAGAAAGATTTTCCAAAACAATGAGCTAAAGCAGCCCGCTGAGGGTGCTGTGTGGCAGAAACACTAACAGCACAATCTTTACCTCTCTTTAACTTTCACTGTAAAACATGTTCATTTTCAACAATAATTATTAGTAATTGTCATTTAAGAGGTCCATAACCTGTAATTGTGCTTATGTTGGCATCACAAGAATCAAATATCATATATATATATATATATATTTTCTCACTGCAGAGCTAAAGCTTCCAAATGACTGCTGGTTAAGGGGCCATGATGGATTGGACCACTGACCCTTTGGCACAGAGACAAATGCTCTACTAACTGATCCACAGCTGCCCAGGTAAACTACATGGCACAGTACAGTAGCAGTGGCCACAGAGAGTAGAACAATAAACAGAGATGTGACAGTCACAGATAGAAAGTTACACGTTTCTGTCACCTTTAAATATTTCACACTTGAACTGATGATTCAGCACAGATTTCATCAGACCACATTCCTGAGGATGAAATAATGCTTCAGCCATCTAATCATGAGGTAAAAATATCCTCCCTGTTTTTGGCCTGTACACTATTTGTTTAACTTTTTAGCACATACCACAGCTAATGTCTCCTGAGGAGTAAATCACATTCTTATTCTACTGACATATGAAACTTTTCACCTTAAAACATGGAGCAACAGCTAAAATCAAGACAAATAAGCCATGCACCTAGAGAAATGAGGGCGATTTTACCCAGTCCTCATAGGTTTCTCCAGAATACAGATACAGTAGATAAGGATTAGGAACGCAACATGGATATGTAGTTAAGACATGATATTATACTTAGTTCTCAGCATTATTGGGTCTTGAACTCAAATAAGACTAATGTAAAACAATGAGAATGAATGTGAAACAATGCTTCACCACTGCTGGTCTGCCTACTGGAGGCTCAGTGTCTTTCCAAATCGACATATCAAGATCCACACAGGAGGAACTGTGGATTGAACTGACGACCCACTCTACCATCTGAGCCACAGCCAACTATATGACCCTATAGTATTTACATTAATGAACAAGTCTTGACGTCTGTTGGACATGTTATGGAAATGTAACAAGGTACAACAAATGACTGTGATCATGTAAGATATGTTATATAAACTGATGCATTATCCATGCAGTGGTCCTGAAGTCTGATTGTCAGAGACCTGTTACTTCTCGTATGTTCAGAAGACGTTCCTGTACCTGTATCTCTTCCTCATGTTAGACAGACGGTTCAGGGAGATGTGATCCAGAGGAGCACTGCCACACCTGCACACAAAAGTTTAGTTTAGTGAAATTCCTTTCAAACGTGTTCGTTCATCATCAGTACATATCATCTCATTCTTGTGTTTGAAAAGGAGTAGGCAGAACAAAATGCAAAAAAGCAAAACAAAGACAACAGCATGTGTTACACTGCATTAGTACGTGATGATGTTGACTAGTGTCTGTGAATTATGTCAGGAAGGCAGCACACATACAGCACAATACCCTGTGTTAGTGCTTGATCAAGGGAGAGTTGCTGAGTTTACATACAGGATACATACTTATACTAAGGTCTTAACTTTACAATGTAAAGTGCCTTAGGATGATTTTTGTTGTGATCTTGCGCTATATATATATATATATATATATATATATATATATATATAAACTGTTTATAAACCTGGTTGACTCAGGTCTTCACTGCACTGCAACAGAGTAGAGAAAGTAGAGACCCACAGGATAAGAGCCTGTAAATAAAGATCTTTATTTATTTTAACCGATACCGGTTCTAGAAAATAGGCCTGGATTGGCTCATTACTGATCTTCAGGATCTCGAGATATCGCTAATTTATAATTGGCCTAGTTATTTTAATGCATCACAGAGAGAACAAATGAAGGTATGTGTATGAAAACAAGAAGACTGTTTCCTAAAAGAGTGAAATGTTCAATAACACACATCACAAATACAGACTGGGTTACCCTAACCTTGGTAACACTGACCAGACTTTTCCCAGATGAAAAATAAAATGTTACATTCAAACATGTAACCCTGAACCTAAAAATAAAGTATGACTTCAATTATCAGAGTAAAACATTTCTCAGTTGGAGAACAGCTTATTTGAATGTTGAACATTCAGTGACTCAGTCTAACATAGGTTCAGTTTGAATTTCAACTTTGCACTGTCCCTGAGCACACCTACAGTTTCAGCTGAGGCCTGAAGTAATGATGTCAGGCAAAGGTAAATTTTGGTGCAGCTCAATCCTAATTACTGTAAAGTAAAAACCTGATAGGACACCCCACTGCCTGCTCTTTTCCACATATTTAATAACTTCAGCTTTTCCAGGAAAATATGATTAACTCTATCTCAAATAATCATTCTGTAACAAGGCCAAAAACCCTCCAGGCAAATAGTAAAACCTGCACAAGGGACTGGCTCAGGACTTGGGTGTTGTATTGCAGACATATTGTAGAATTCTTACTTTAGTATACAAATCCATTAGAAACTGCTGATTTAGGTATATTGCACTTGCTTGAAGACATTCTACATATGTTGCAATGTCTTAATATGACTTAACCTCAGGTGACAATGATTGATTATAACAGCAGAAGTTCATTTCACAGTAAAACTAACACTGCTGCTCATAATTTCAATAATGTTTATACAGTTTATGTCAGTGGTGACAGTTGCCACCAAACAATTCATTGAAACAAGGTCCTCATTAACAGGTCTGTCACTGTGTGATCAGCACAGACAGGCTGACTGACGTTCTGCTCCACAGTTTGTTTGATGCATGAGTGAGTGACCACTCTGCAAATATCTGGAATCACTGTTGTCTTTTTGTACCACTAAAAAAGAGGCCTGATTACTTTACGTCCCTGCTCAGATTATAGAATGAATCTTAAGTCAGACAGGTTTGTTACTATGTTAAGGACTACTGTTTGACTTCTGGGGCCAGTTATTTCTTCCAGGTGGGTTTCAGGCCAGGGCCATACAGTCAGTGTTTTTCTGTGTATTACATAACCCTGTCTGGATCTCATAAAGGTCTCCCTGAAATGTCAGCCAGCTGATCATGCTGTGCTCCTTTCAGCCATCTTTATGTATGTGTCACAGAAGTGGCTGTGTTTTACTGTTTCCTTGCACTGTTCTGTCTCTTCAGAGTGTCCCAGCAGCATGTTGTTTGAATTATGTAGACCCTGGAACAGCATCAGAAAAGAAGACCATGCCAGTCCAACAAATTCCAAACAACATAACACTGTGTGGCTCTCATGCAACTCATAGGCCTTTGTGATAGATCCAGACAAAACAAGGCTTCAAGAGGACCCCTGATGATTCTACGCACTCTGGCACTGACACAACCACAGCACGTCAGAAGAAAAATGTGAAAAGGTATTTTATTTTGTTAAGCTAAACATGAGCTTTCCAAAGCCCTGGAAGCAGCCACAGCTGCTTTGATGTAGTTTGCCTGTAGGTAATAAGAGCTGTGGGGCAAGCACAGACAGAGAGCACAAGGATTGAGACTAATTTAGCAATTCAGCAATTCAGCACTGGGTTTGTGAAGGATCACGAGCTATAGAGCAGAGGTAGAGCAATGTCCAACAGATGGCAACAATTATTACAACACAGATTGTAAACCTGTTAAGACTAATTATCCACAAAGTATGAAGACATCAGTCAACCAGCAACCTTGGTGTCATTGTGTCAGGATAGAAAGGCGTCAGGTTCATGTGATGTGAAATAGGTTAAGGATCCTTGAACATCTGAATTTAAACAGCAGAAATGACTCATATTTTGCACATTTGCAATGTGCTATTAAGGTGCATGGTGTGTCTGCACCACCACAGCTGGCTGGCTTTAACGTCACTGTTACAGAACAACAGTTATCCCAATACCTGAACTCTCAGTACATGCAATTCATATAAAAAACTAAATCTGAATGTACAGTAGTGATACTGTGCAAACAAAGTTGTTATCATCTGTCCTGGACCCTGCCTCCATGCTTTTAGTTGAGTGTCCTGAGGGGTATGAAGCCTTTACTCTGAAATGATTAGTCTACAAAATGACTGTCAAATGACACTGTAAAAACAAAGCAGCATCACTTGTAGGAGGGATTTCAATGGTATGATAACCACCTCCAAAAATATCATGATTGTACAGTATTGCAGTGCATATTATTATTATTATTATTACTATCCCTCTACCCATTAAATTAACTGCTTGTCCTCTTAAGGGTTGCAGGGGTGCTGCAGTGTATCCCAGCTGCCATATGTCAAGAGGCAGGGTACACCCTGGACAGCTCACAAGTCTATGACAGGGCTGACATATAGAGACAAACAGTCTACTGTTTTCTGACTGTCATTCACAGTCATACCTATGGAAAATTTAGAGTCACCAATTAACCTAACATGCATTTCTTTGGATGGTGGGAGAAAGCCGGAGTACCCAGAGAAAACCCACACAAACGCGGGGAGAACATGCAAACTCCACACAGGATTATTATTATTATTATTATTAGGATTATGACCCTTAATTAATGAAAACAGAAGATTTAGCAGCAGTGCTGGAGGTGCTTTCAGTATATCCATCCTCGAGGACAACCTGACACTTGTTTTTGGGATAAAACTAACTAATCAAACACTACTGATTTTTATTTCTTTCTGGAGAACATTAATATCAACCTCGTTTCTCTAATGCTGAGTCTGACAGGCATGTGTAGGGAAGATGCTCCGTTCTGGTGCTGTTTTCTTCTTCAAAACCAGTAATAAACAAATGTACGTGGTCTGATCACCATCAACTTTAGGATAGCACTGCTACCCTACTGTTTCTGTCCTTGACCTTACAGAGTGTCATGATCTTGATTCACTGTCAGCCCTCCCATAGCTCTGTTTTCATCTGCAGGAGGCAGCTATTTATAACAGCACCACCTGCTCCGTAGCAAGCATCAAATAGCTGGTGAACATAGTGAAGCATTTAGTGGCTAAAAAGCCAGACAATTCCCCTGAGGAGTTGGTAGAGAACAAACACAGAGTTAAAACAGAGACAATATTAAACTTACAATTCCCAGCTTCCTGGAAATGTGAAACCAAACAAATTATCATGGTTCTATGTGTCTGCCAGACGTGTTAGTTAGTGTGGATTCAAAACCAAAACATCCCCACATTACAACAATGCAACTATCTTGGACTACAGATTAATGCCTATATACCACAGCACTGCACTATGGTTTCTAAGATTCACAAAGAGGATATGGAAAATTATGACAATAACTTTTTTTTCGTTACATCAGAATATTCACAAAGCAAACAGTATAAATACAACATTCTCATTACAGAGAGAATGAGCTTTTCTCCCTTAATAAATGAAATATTCACAGCAACTGCATATTGCATATACTCTGGTAGCTACCAGCCTGGTAGCTCAATGGGATAACCATCACACTGGCATGCAGAAGGCAGCAGAATTCCAGCCCAGACTCTGCCCACTGCCCCAATTTGAACCAATTCTGGATCACCACTGGTCTTGTAGAGGCCATGTCTCTGTGAGTTAAAGCTGTTTTGATGGCATGTGTATCAATTTCAAAAATTTACATATGTGGATGCTTTCAGCTGTACCTTCTTTAGCGAGCAGCTGAGTCCTCTTCACTGTTCAATGAGTGCAAATCTTTGGTGAACAGTTGAATGATAATTATTATTCAAATAAGTGTCAAGAACCCACGTTTAACCAGCAAAAACAATGTGCTTATTTGTTTCAGTTTGAACTGAAAAGAAAAACCATTCATGTGGGTGTGCAAACCATTTTTTGTGCTTTAGGATGCAGTTTTCTGTGTTTGTATCTTCCATTTCGTTTTCTCCACTGCTTCTGACTCACTCTGCATAGACCAGCATATCATGATTAATAGTGGGAATAATATCCTCAACACCACAATCAATCACTTATGAAACACTGCTGTAAAAGTGTCTGTAAGACTAATTAGAAACAGCTCAGTGGGACTCTTGGATGTTTTGTGTAGGCAGTAACTGAAAGAAAGAAAAGTGCCATTCTTGTTGTGTTTATTGTCTAATGTCTGTTACTTTGTATGCTACCTGCTGCAGCCTGCCTGTTATAATACACAAAGCCCTGCTGTAATTAAGCTCTGCCACTGTGTCCAATTGTAGTTTGCTTGCAGGTCAACTGATTAATATGTGCTGTTACAAAGCTGAGGTGACCCTCTAGTACATCAGAGGCTCCATTTGTTTTCAACACACTTTATTTTAGCCAAATTAACCAATTGTAACATTTACAAAGACAAATTAAACTGGTTTTACAATAAAATATTATATTAATATTTTAGATCAAGATAATGTAACACTGAGTGAACAACAAGTCAACAAACAGAAATAAAAACACACACCTCATGCGGCAAATAAAGGAGCGTCTGGAGCCCATGCACATCCTCATGGAGGACTGCTGTCCCTCCTTCTTCACTGTCCCCGTCTTCAGGTCCAGAATCCGTCCTATTAACACACACATACAACCACACACACACAAACACACAACATTTTAGAGAGAGAATTTGTGTAGACCACTGAAGAGATTTTTCCTTGTTAGTTGTCATACATGAACCAAGTGACCAACATGTACATGTTTAAGTACATCATATATAATAACACCAATCAGAGAAACATGGATGGAGTGGAAGGAATGATGCTAGCCAGAGACTGAAACACTTTAGCAAACATCAAACACATTCAGATTCACTTTCAGATTACTCAAGACTAACTGTAGCCCTTTTATTGAAAAAGTGAAGAGTTTTTCTCATCTGCAATTGAATTTAGGAATAATACTGCAAAATAACAAATGTGTACATTTCTTATTATTTCAGGTTAAACACCTTTGTGCTTTGATTTTGGAAGTGTCTGTTGTTTGCTTGTTAGCAATGGCTGATATCAACTGTTAAAGATCATTATTTTAGGGATTATACCAAATGCAGTGGCAATTGGACAGCATGTATGAAGAACTTGTGGGCAGGACCTTGTCACTGCAGAGCACATCTGAATTTAAACCTTTGCATTCCAAACATCTTATTCACTGTTAGCAATATCTTTATTCACCAAAGACAAATTAACTCTGAAACTATGTATCTATACAAGTTCAGGTACAAATTAAAATATCCAGGGTAATGTTCTTTCTCATGTAATTTTGTAGATGATGATGAGTGTCCTTTCTCCTTTGAGCTAGGTCTCCTACAACTTTCCTCAGAGTCAAGAAGCCACATGGATGAGTACTGAAACATTTTGTCCAGTTGCCATGACTCAACTTGTGTTTAATGAACACAAGGGGTGAGGAGGTGAGGGTTTATGCTGATGTTGAGTTTGTGTAGGATGGAGGAGAAAAGGAGACTAAGACCCAACAGCTTGCCATTATTACTACATCGTCAGCGGGACAGGACTGATTCTTCCCAGATGGAAAAAGAATTCTCAGTTTCTCGCAAATCTGAAGCTAACTGGAACTTCACATGAAAACCCAGTACTGTGACAATGCTATTTCAAACAAATACATGGGAGAAGGTGGATGGTCACAGTAAACACATAACAGACAGGGTTACTTAACCAACTATTTGTCCAAAGAGCAATGAAAACAAAAACATTCAAACCTTCACTCAAGCTATGTTCAGTATGGATGACCATGTTGTGTGGGTGTTGTCATATCAAGAGTGTTTTTAAGAGGGCACAGATCTGAGGAAAATACTGTATCTAATTGCAAACTATCAGAACAATATTGTGTTTGTTATGTCAGTTACTGAAGTCTACAGAATTGTCTGTATTTCTGAATAAATATATATATAAAAAAAAGTTTTAGCTTTTAAATCTAGATAAATGGAACCCAACTGAACAACAGACAAAAATAAAACTCTACTACAGTATCAGAAAACACAAAAATATTTTTTAAAAACAGCTTCTTTAGGCTAAAGTGACAAATATTTAGTGTGATCTCTGTAGAGG
>JAUBNQ010000017.1:28035716-28046397 GCA_032353495.1 Ctenopoma kingsleyae | reverse complement strand
TACCTACCGTATACTGCTGCATAGCTTTTTTGCATATTATTACATTGTATTATTATTACTTTTAATGAAGTGAACACACACAAGCTTATTTGAATTTGAATTATTTGAAAGGAACTCTTCTATACCTCTCTATACTGTGTAAGTCAACCTTTATTTCCAGCTTTGTCTTCCTAACTGACACACTTTCCATCTTCGACTTCCAGAGAAAGGACTTTTATCTGTGTGTGTGTGTGTGTGTGTGTGTGTTTTAGGTGGAGCAGTCTTGCAACTTGTTAATCACTTCAGTAAATTACAGAGAGCTGCTGGTTTGAGAGTCACCTAATATTACAGCTTAAGTGATAACACAGACAGTCTGTATTTATCTCTCAATGTCACCAGTTCTTGCTCTCCCTCTTCTCCAGCTTTTTGCAGCAAATTGACTTTCTATTTCACAATCTAACCTCAGAATGGATTCCTGCATCAGTAATTACTGTATATACAGACTGACAATCGAACGCTAGCATTGAATTACATGAAAATTTACAGCTTAGACATGTTTTTCTCATGTAACCTACTGGCTTTGGATATATCCAGGGCCTAGACCTAGTACCTACTCATCCCCTTAGAAGTTTTTAAGTTTTATATTTTACAGTTCTGAATCATGGTGAATTTGACACTAATCATCATGTCAGTATTTAGTAGATGCACCTTAGCAGCAGTCCCTGCACTGAGCCTGTGTGGATGGGTCCTGTCCAGCTTTGTGCAGCTGAATTCTGCAGTTTTTTCTCATTTTTCTTTGTAAAGCTGCTTAAGCTCTGTCGGGCTGTATGTGGATCAGGAGTGAACAGCCATTTTCAGATTTTCAGTTAGACTGAGTTATGAACTTTGACCGGGTCACTTCAGAACCCGGTTAACTCAGGTTAGGTTAATTGGTGACTCTAAATTGCCCATAAGTCTGAATGTGAGAGTGAATAGTTATTTGCCATTATATGTCAGCCCTGTGATAGACTGGTGACCTGTCCAGGCTGTACTAAATATTACGATGCTCAGCAGCAGAAACTGATTAAGGTTTTGTTCAGTGAGACTGTGTGGTGCTGCAACACAGTGTCGGAGTCAGAATTAGCAGCTTCATGTCTGTGAAAGGGTTTTGAGAGATGACATGCACTGATCACAACAGAACATATAAAGGAAAAGGAATTATTTTCTTCAACAAGCTAAAGTAATTTGCTATAAGTGACAGGAAATACCCCTTGTGTCTCTGATTAGGGCAGAATCACTGCATTAAGAAGCTTATTTACTATATGAGATTATTAATCTATATGAGTCATTACCACTGACCACCACAGGACACAAGAGTGGTTTCATTGTTCATTTGATTTTTTTTTTCATTCACATATGTAACTTAGAATTCAGCATTATTATCAGAATAATTTTTTTTCACATTGTGTCCAAATTGGGGATGTTTGACTCCTCCACATGCAGCAGCAGTGTTCCTCAGAATGACACTCACTCCATACAGTGCTTACAGTCACTACAGGTGTAGTCAGACCAAAACATTCTCCTGGAAAGCAAGGGGACAGGAGATAAATCTAACCTGCAGGAGATGGTTAGAACACTGGAGTGATTTCATAGGTTAAAGATCAGTCTGATTGAACTCTGGGGGTAAGTGAAGGAGTTGAGATAATTTGTGATCATAAATATGTCTCACACAGTTTCACATTTAAAAAAAAGTGCATATGACTGGTCGGTTAATTCTAAATATTTCCAACATTCTCATCTATTCTCTCCTGAGAGCATCTGAGATGAATCCCTGTCAGAGGGACAAAGTGAGTAAATTACAGTGAAGATGACACCACCTCTGGCTTGTTTCTTCCACTCCTCCCTTTAGTTCTTCACTCAGGGTAATGTAGCTTATCTCTGTGCAGCAGAGGATGGATTTATGGAGCTCTCTGGTCAAGACAAATCACCATGAAACAAGACTTTTAATTCCTCAGCTTTTCTACAACACTTGCATGCATTCTGAATATTGATGATGCTTTGTGATGTCAGATTAACTCTACTGGTCCACTGGGAGTGCTATAAAGTTAAATGTGGGTTTTGTTTATGAACTTTCTCTTAGTGTTAGTTCTGTGAACATGGATTCTACTCCTATTCACTTACCTACTCTTATATTGTTCTGATGCAGTGCAGTCCCCCCAAAATAGTCTTGAAAAAGAAAGAATACTTTCATTTGTGTTTGCTGTAGAAGACATGGGTTTAAGATCAAAATCTAGATATAAGACAAACATACAGAATTACAGCTGTATAGTTATTTGACAGATTGATGATTTGTCCAATGTGTACACAATGAAACCTGGAATGGCTTGAAATGGCCATGTGATCCCAAGGCCTGGTGGACCTAATCTAACACTAACTCTGTCAGATCTATTACTTCTGCATTAAATCTCTCCTTTCCTTTGTGAATGTGATAATGTTCAACTTTGATCAAGTTGACACATAGATTTTTTTCAGTTAAGTGATAAACAGTACATTTTAAAAAGGGAAAACATTCAACATTCAACCTGAACTACTCCAGCTGTTGAGGTCTTGAGTCAATTACCTTTCCACATTGGTGATTTAGATATTGGATAACCTTCTCTACCTCTGTTTGTGCATCTCCAGCAGGTCTTCAGGATGAGAAGAGACTGTGTGGGTGTGTCTGACGGCAACAGCAGCAGACAAAAGCAGTCATGGAGGTCGAGGGCACTACAGAGCCGGCCTTTGTGGACGTGGACCAGGGCCTAACTCTGGCCTGCATCGCCTTCCTCTGCCTGCTGCTGGTGGCCATGATCATCCGCTGTGCCAAGGTGATCATGGATCCATACAGTGCAATCCCCACCTCCACATGGGAGGAACAGCATCTGGATGACTGACACACTCAAACGCACACTGCATGCATATTATGTATACAAGGGTTCCTACAGGCAACCACACAAAACAAAACCAGCAACATGTCCACGCAGAAAATTATGGTTATTATGTGTGAAACCTTAACAACTTTGCAATATTACAGCATTTGCTGATACTTTCTGACATGTCTTTCAGTATTCTGAAGGCGTAGTACGTGGTATCAAGAGCATTCTGCTGTGGTGAAAGTAGAAAAGATCCCTATGGTACTATAGAACCTTTTTTTCAATGTAGAGAAATACATATAAACACAGCACAAACATGAATCCTACTGGATCCTACTACTGGAAGGACAAAATATAAAGATTGATTTGTCCACACATGGAGTGACTAGATGGAGAAGGAAGGTGGGGAGTTGCTGAGATTCTGTCTGTTGACCAAGTCACAGACAGAGTGACACTATTAAAACTACAGCGTAAAGCACACAAACCTGGCTTTTTGTATCTCCGTAGAGAAGTCTTCAGGGGCCTCAGTGCTGCCTTACATTCCTGTTGGACTAACAAACACAATCAATATGGCCATGGGACTGACCGCACCTTCCCTTTATATATATATATATATATATCTGTAGAGACTGGAGTGACAAATTAGCCAAGGATGAACATGAAGAAGAGAAGTTCTAGCTGACTATAATCAGGCTTTGATACGAAGGAATTAGAAAATGCAACAAAATGCACCGGTGTCCCATGTAGAGACAACCACTTATGAAATTTTGAATCACTATAGTTATTATTCTGTCTGAAACAATGGTCAAAATTAGAATATGTATAAGCTTTTATGAGATTGATCTGTTGATCAAATTAGCCATTATGTGTTGACAATACACTGTACGCTGTCTATCAGAACTACTGTGAAAGATATAATGTCATGTTAACATCGACTAGATCAGGGACAGTGTACAACTGGAGACTGTGCTTTTGTTCCACAGGTCAAGTGTTAGCAGGAAGCTTGAAGTTCAAGAAGCAGATGCAGAAATCACAGTCTCTTACATTCAGTGTTGTCATCATTTAATGGTTAAACTGAGACAAAAACCTCAACTGAAAACTGAAAATAAACCAAAATGTGATGATTTATGAAAGACAAGACAAAAATAAAGGGGCACTCCACTGATTTTGCACATCACAATCACATTCTTATATCAATAAGTAACTGCTACAGTATTTGCGATCAACAGCTGAAATGATGATTTACCTGATGCACATATAGTACAGTAAGTTCTGTTTCTTCTGCACCTCTGTTCTCTTTTAATGTATTTTAATTTTAAAATCTGCCATTATAAATCACCTACATAATTCAGCCCTCTTTACACTCAACAACCATGTCCTCCACTAAGCAGCTGAACAGACACCTACAAAGCAGGGACAGCTAGAAGGGTTTCCACAGTCCAAAATGTCAATATGAATTGGCAGTTAAGTATTGCCCAAACCTTTGGGTTCCAACTACTGATGCATTTTTAAAGGTTAAGTTATTGTTTAAATTTTTGAGCGCATTAAGATTTTTTCTGATTTTAAATGTATTTGCTGCAAATCTTATGTCAAAAATCTACAAAATACCGAATTTGCACCAGGGTGGACAAACATTTTTCTACTACAGTTTATGTTAAAAACAGCTAAAAACGTTTTTTTGCAAGTGCCCAAATTTGATGCAATACCAAATCACTGGAGTGTCCCTTTAAATCAATAATACATAGGGAGGCCTTTGTCTGTTGGTTTTGTTGTAAACCACATGGGCAGATTTTCTATGTTTTATATAGAATTGCTAATTTCTTACAGGACTTTTATTGACTTGTATTTGCTTAAGATTCAGTGTCTGTGTGTACCTATTGAGCATTAGCGCTCAGACAATCTACAGCCATTTAACCTTTACATTAGCAGTCCTGTCTGATCATGTGCTACTGTTAAAGCATGCCCTCTCCAGTTGCTGTATGAAAATACACACACTAAAAGACAAAACTGCAGAACGGGCATCTCACCTATGTCGTGTTCAATATGTTACGGCTCAAAGCAGTATGAACTATTACACCCATTACACACCATAGCCTTGATGCAGAAATGGGCCCTGTTTGCATTGCCTGTCTCAGCCATTAGTTTAGAACAAGCTTGTTGCTGTTAATGGAATATGTCTGACTTATGTATCTGCATAGACAGCATTTATCACCTATGAAATGAGTGTCTGTTGCATGTTATTAAGTGCCTATGCTTAAAGTAAATCACAGAAGAGCCATTTACTGTAACACAATGCTGAGTTACACATCAGACCCCAAGTTTCTTCACTTTAACTTCCTAACATCATTTTTTAGATGAAAAGAAGCACATTAAGCCACAGTTGAGGCAGCAGGGTTAAACAAATGTGCTTATTCCTTTCCAGTGATCTCAGATATCCATGGAATCAGTGAAGGTGTTGGCTGGGGTCAGTGTGGAGTCAGCAGTTTCCCGACATGCTTCATTTAAGAATTGAGTTGAATTGACAGTTATGAAATAACCTCCTATTTAATATGCTGTATAACAATGTTTTGAAGAACACTGCACACTTCAGCTGTACTGTAGAGTGAAGAGAGAAGAGTAATGTCCACTGTACATGGCTGCATCGTGCCTCCTTCATTTTACTATTTTGATGTTTAGTTCTGTGCCTGATAGTGAAACTCTCCAAAATTCACTATGAATGTATATGAAAGTCTAAATGTATTGGGAAGAGACTTAAAATTAACATTGAATGATGAATTTCATATAAAGAGCCAGACTAGTGTACTACGTCTACTTTTGTGAGTGTAAACAGGTAGTGAGAAAGACAGAGTCAGCCATTTTTGTTCCCTTTAAACATATTTTACTGTTTCTGTTTTCAGGAATTCTTGACACATCATTTATTAATCCATGCATTACATCATCATGAGCATCAGAGAATCTCCAAAACAGGTCTTGTGGGGGAGTTCCATGGAAGCACTTTCAGCAGGGTCATGACTGATGCACATGCTCAGCTACTGTAGCACAAACTGCTGATAACAGTCTGACCATGATCAAATGATGTCACAACATACAGTGAACTGCAGTTTGTTGCAGATGATAATGTCTGTGCTAACCCCTCCCCACACCATGAACACCGACACTAGGGGATAAAGGCAAACTATTAGACAAAAGTCCAATTCTTTGCATTCTTTGCAACCTGCACTATAAAAGACAGGTTGTTTAATGTTAATTAATTCATTGAATAATTGAATTAATTCAATTTCAGTTCCATATTTAAATAATAAGAATAACAATAATGTCTTTATTAATCCTCTTGGGGAAATTGTTGACAGCTGCCACACAGTACATGTTGGTGCTACTATGGGGTTTCAGTGTCTTGTTCAAGGGCATCTTAGCACATAGCCAGGAGGAACTGGCAATCAAACCACTGATGCTGGGGTTCCTAGACAACTGCTCTACCAATTGAACTAAACTCTAAAATCTTTTTTATGAGTGCAGATCAAATAGTTTGGAGACATGGTCTATGTTTAAAGTGATGTTAAATATAGTTCAGTGGTGGTCATTAATATGAATAAAGTACAACCACAAAACATGAACAAACACTCCTTCTCCCAGTGGATGTTGAAACAGACTCAGTCTCTGAAACAGCTGCATTCTGTGGATGTGAAGAATAAAGGAGTCAACCCTGAGTGTTCCACCTGCAGGCTTTGCTAGTAACCACTAGGGGATAAAGACATGAATGAAGGAATGAAAGAGTGAGTAGGTCACAATTTTAGTTTTATCCTCGAGGTGCTTCATATCAAAAGAAATCTGTGCTGCAGTTCAATAAAGATGACTGTGAACTGTCAAAAGTACCTGTCTTTTGTGTGCTTTATAACTGAACATAAATTAAACTGGTTGCTAATCTTGTGTTATTTTGGACGTGTAATTGGGTAGCACAAAAAACCATTCAGTGCTTATCCATGGGGAACCATCTGCCAGCTCCAAAGCCATTTTCATCAGCTTCTGTCTCGTATAATAGGCTAAATGGTACAGAGATGAAAATCTCTAGTTGAGCATAGAGTCAAGGGCATATTGTGCACATTGAACCATCCACAGGGCTTTGAAGGTTAAGTTCAAGGTACATACAGTATAATATGATAATGAGGCTGACTCTACACTGTGGGAATGTAAAACAGTGATTTAATTTGCTTTGACTCCTAAATTGTGTCCTGTTTCTCTCTTGCCTTTAACCTTGGCTCTGCGCTGACAGCCTCCTGACTGCCTCAGCCCTGTTTCCATGAAAAGGTTGGCCTGCCTGTCATGTTGAGCATGCTATAGGGGCACAGGGTAACATTCATTATGCATCTAGACGTGTCAATGCTTCCTGCTAACCTCTCTCTGGAATTTACATTTTGCTGCAAATTTGGCATGAACAAACATTCTAAACCAAGACCTGATGTTAGACCACTACACTGCTCTGTGAGTTTGTCAGGTCATTTTAGTCTCTATTACACAACACCTTTCATTAGAATGCTGATGTGGGTCTGACACATAGAGGCAGACAAACATTCACACTCACATTCAAACGTATGGGCAGTACCTGGAGAGAACCCACACAGACACGGGGGGGACATGCAAAGTCCACACAGAAAGACACCCAACTGTTTATTGCCGATTATTTTAATTGGAATTGGAGGACTTGAAAAATTGTAGTGTCGTAGATTTGTAAAACATCAACAATTGAGTGAATAATCTACATGCTAAAATAATAGCTGTTCAACAGGCCAATAGGCCTAATTTATCAAAGCATACCCTCCTACTGCTCTGATAAATGTGTACTTACTGTGTTAGATCCTGGTGGTAGTTGGTGCAGGTCTGAGTTCCAGCAAGAAAGAGCCACACAGGAAGGTGACAGCTTGCTTCAGTCTTAGACCAGCAGCCAAGACTGCTGACTGAAAAGTCTGAAGAAGGTGAGGATTGGCTTAACCTCCATCCTGCTGAAACTGTCACAGAGTCTAACAACGGAGCACTTAATCCTTCATTGTGAAATCCTGTAGCAGCTACAGTAACTTCTCCACTCAGGTGGAAACATCTTTGGACCCACAACAGTTCGCTTATCGCCACCACGTTGGAGTAGACGATGCCATCATATACCTGCTCCAGTGAACTCTCTCTCACCTGGACAGAGCGGGCACCACTGTGAGGATCATGTTTTATCTATCTATCTATGATCACTATCACACAGGCTCAGAGCTGATGTTTGGTAAGTGACTTTATAATATTAGAGTAGTAATATTTCATGAAGTACAGTACATTGTACACATTGTTGCTGGTCTGTTTCACAAATAAACTTGTTTGTTCTATTGTCCTACGTATAACTAACTAATGCCCCTGATGAAAATGAGAATTGATTTTGATGTTTCGTATTTGAAATGATGCATTACAGTCCTTGTGTTTGCTGTTGGCAGAGACAAATCAAATTTCCTTTTTTAATAATGTGACAGAAGAATGTGAAGCTATAAATCATTTACTGACAAACAATAGGATGAATCTAAGGTTTCAGACAGTAGAGTCAGTAAACGTCCTTCTGTGCTTCATTCACAATAGAAAACTGCTCACTGTGCTCGAAGCAACAAGAAAATACCAAAAGTAATACATTCTTTCAGTATTTTCACCTCGCTAATGGAGCAAACAGCTGCATGCAGTGTATGTATCTCAAGCAGTCAGTGCTGTAGTGGAGACAATCTCAGTCTGTTAAAACTAGACTCCTTCTGTCAGCTGCAGGTTCTGAGATCACTCACTGTTTTTTCTGCTGTAACACCACTGACTCGTCATGTCAACACCACCCATTTGTGCTACGGGGGACTTAAGGAGTTTATTCTTACGTGATCCTGTAGGGTAAAGATGGTCTGCTGTATTTCACGACTCCTGTGCTTTTTAAATAACACATGTTACATCTGTAGCTTCCATGATGTGTTTCATTGTTAACATGACACCACAGCAACAAAAACAATAATGTTACAGCAGTGTTGTGAGAGCGTGAGTTATAATTGTTATAGGGCTGATGATGTTCATTAACACATCAACTTGATCTGATACATAGCGTCTTCCATTAATACAGAGTTAACAAAAACTCAATGTGATAATTAGTGCATCATCTATCAGTTTACATCAGTTATCGACACCTTCACGTCGCTCTCTGAATTGCTACAACGTGCTGACCTGACAAGAAAAACTTCTTGTGATGTGACTGACATGACCACATGGACTGAGGAGCCTCACTGCTCTTATCTCAGAGCTCCATGTGACACGGTTCCCTCTCAGGTGTGAAATTGTCCTCTACCTTCTCCACAGCAAATCACAGAGAGCTCAGTGAGAGAGCTGGAGTGCCAGGAGGAAAGGGAAAAGTGAAGTATAAAATTCCTGTGGGTGCTGGAGTGTTTGACTAATTACACTGAGACAGGTTTTCCAAAGCTCTGAAACAGCCAGGAACGTGACTCCTAGCCAGGATGGGGTAGCAAGGTGGGGGTGTGAGGGGAATGGATGATGGTTGGAGGGCATTCAGACTGAGGTGGACTAAAATATCCTGCTCAAGTATAGTGTCTTGCTGGCATTTACCTATTCCGAAACTGTTAGGGTAACATCCATTGCAAAAATCTGACATCCTTGGAAATAGATTGGATGCCATGTTAGACCTAGCAATTTCTTTCTGCATCCAGTTTCCAAATACAGTCCCAGGACATGTTTAGCCAAGCTTAAAACAAGGACTCCACCAGAATGTGAATGAAAACTGAAATATATCAGCAGTTGATGGTGTGAAGGCTTTTTACAACCTGATCTATCAAAAAATAGCAAAACAGAAAGTTCCCACCTGAACAATAGATGCAATCAAGGTTTTGTTCAGTGAAGTCTGTCAGCCTGCTTCCAGTGGTTAATAATCTGCCAGCTGTTTTCCATGGAGGTGTTACATTTCCATCACAGAGCCTCAACTAAGAGCGCTGTACAACCTGCCATTTCTGCTGTCAATCATTTCTCTGCAGCCATCTGTTAAAGTGCTGTGCACATTTACACAAACACATACAGTAAACACACTCTACCCTCTAGTTCCTTTATGGGTGTCTTTATGTCGACCCTGGCATTTTTCAGACATGTAGCGCACAATGGAAGACTGAGCGTGAGGAAGATGTGACACGACACACCAGAGATCAGATTCTAACATTACCCACATTTTGCATTTTGTCCTAGGGGGCTCGCAGGATAAGGTCTGGGTAACTCCCAGGTCATTAGACTCACATGTTCAGTGTTCCAGTGAGTGTCTGAAAGCAGCTTTTGTCACTGCAATGCTAATGATAGCTTTGCACAGAAGACTGTGGACACATACGTAGCCCCTGAAAATGGAGGTTCTTAGCTTAAAACGACTGTAAATGACATGACTGTTCCTAAATGCTAAATGGCACATTTTAATGAAACCTAATATAAAGCTGAAAGTCTACAATCACATCTTCTTCACTTTTATAAAGGCAAAATTTTAAGGTCCGTGTTTGTCCAGATACTTCCAGGCCTAACTGTAAACACCTCAGTCGAGGAACTTGGAATTAAAACTAACCCAAGGAGAAATGACTAAAAAGAAATAAAAGGGGGCAAAGACATAAGTGCAAAAGCTATAGATTCTCCATGTAACTCAAAGTGCTGTCAACAAATTATAACTCAAGCCTGCCAATCCAGAGAAGAACAGTATCTATATCCTTGGATATTTCAGAAAGTTTGGTCAATGAGCACCTGGTAAGAACATCAGTTATACATCACCACCT
>JAUBNQ010000017.1:28019900-28034612 GCA_032353495.1 Ctenopoma kingsleyae | reverse complement strand
TTTCAACTTCCCTCTGTGTCCTGAGTCTGCTCCACTAGCATTTTCAAATGTTTGTTGCTTACCCATCCTTATGGTCTTATGGTATCACAATAGTGAGGAAAAAGTCAGGTTCATAATTGCATAAGTCACAAAAGCATGTTCAGAAATTGGCCTAAGTCATCTAATCCTCTTATGTTATATAATTGACTGACAGCATTATTTGTATGTCAATAGTCATCTATTGTCATCGCCTTTTAGTGTGAAATGATTAATAAATTTCATATGCTCTAGATTTTATTCAGTTTTTATTGTTTCCTGAAAAACTTGAAAATATTACTTAGGCCATTATTTTAAGAGGGTGACGATTGTCTCCTGGTGCTTTGCAATGATACATCGTACTGCTGTTCTAGACACTGTGAAACATTTGGAAGTGGCAGTGTAGCCTTCACCCTCACGATGAGCATCTACGATCCTCTTTCTGAAGTCCAGACTAATTTCTTCTTTTTTTTTGGCATGATGAAATTACTTGGAGTAGTCCAAGTGTTCAAGTGCCACTAGCCTGTTAATCAGAGTTCCTTATGTAAGGTTCAATGCTGATTGATTACACAGGTGTGGTGTGGTTTTAAAGCTAACTGAATAAAGCACAGGAGGGCTAACAATTTGTTAAAATTCAGCACAACAATAAAATATACTGATCAAACTTTATGGAGATTTTGTCTTTATTCTTTTGGAAGCAATACAAGTATGAACAGTTTATGTTATGGTAATTTCCAAGGGAATATCAAGGGTTTTGTGTGATTTCATCATGGGGGCTAATAATTCTGACCTTAAATGTACCTTATGTGATAGTACACTGTCCACCACAGGCCTCTCTGTTGTTATTTTAAAGGAAATCAATAGTTGCAAATTAGTTGGCATTTTAACTTGCTCCCCCATCACCAGGGTCTGTCCCCTAAGCAAGTCTCTAGTGCTGTGCTGCCCCCTAGCAAGTCACTAGATTTGTTCTCTCTATATCCACAGTTAAGCAGACACCAGCAGGCAACAGGACTGCAGCAGAGGAACCACTTACAGTGCCCTCACCTTCTCCTCACTCCAGCTATATGTTTTACCATCTTCAGGAGATATTCTGAAAATGTTAATGCTCACGTTTTCTTTGTTGTTAGATGTAATCTTGATTTAAACAACAGGCAATGTCAGTGTCTTTCACGCTGCCATTATCACAGGAGACAGACTCTATTACATACTGTAATATCCATTTACCTCACAAGGTGGTCTGTGAAATTAGTTTGCTATCTGTCTAAAGCTTTATAGCTGCCTTTATGTGTACATTTTTGGTAGCTTTCTAATCAGCTCAGGATACACAAAGTGACAAGCGTCAAATCACAATAAAAGTCATCTCAAGACACTTTACAGTATAAGGTTAAGGACCTTACAGAATATAACTACAGAATAATACAGAAAACCCAACAATCACTGTCGCCTTGAGCAGCACTAGGTGACAGTGAAGAGGAAAAGCTCTGTTTAATAGAAGAAACCTCCAGCAGAACCAGGCTCAGGGTGGGCGGCCATCTGCCTCAACGGCCGCATTCATTTACGTACATCCGATATTCACTCTGCTCCTTTTGACTGAAGTGGTAAATGCTCTACTGTGTTTAGCAGAAAGTCACTGACTTGGTCTGCTGTTTTCTGTGTTTATTTCTGTTGTCTTATGGTCTGCTGGAGTAGTGGACAGTATGTTTGCTGGAGCTTTTTCACTCACACTGTGTGCTGCTGGTGGTGGTGATAAGGGTAGTAGAGTTGCAGGCCACAGATACTGAGAAAATGCCATCGAAAACTCTGTTGTTAAAAAGAATTTAACAAAAACACTATATACTGACCTTTAATGTTGATGACGTGTTTGTTTAATACCATTGTTGTGAGAACTCTCCGGTCAGGAAAGCAGATGTTCATTTCATGCAATAAATGTTTGTAATGTTTAATTTCACGATAGTTCCTGCTGTAGGTGTGAATGTGAGCATGAGTGTTTGTCTTCATGTGTGGCCCTGTCATAGACTGGCAAAGTTGTGATTAAGTGGTTAAAATAATGGATGGAAGGATATCAGCCTTTAGATACACACACAATGTCTGTTAGTGGGTTGAATCCATCCATCGTCCACCGTAATGTTAAAAAAAACATCAGAACTTGGATTAAAGACCACACACATTTAATGAGCTCTGTGAGTTGACAGGAAAACAAACAAAAATAAACTCAGTCATATTAGAAATAAACAATTTCACTAGAAATCAGGTGCTAACACAGAAAATATCAATAACAATCATCCTGGTTGAGCAGTAACACTGCATCTGTGCACAGGGGCCCTGAAAAGAAGTTCAATAACAAGGTCACTGTAGAACTCTACAGATCAATTATTCACCCCTCACTCACACACACCTGTGTCTGTGTGTGAGCGGTGGGTTCTTGGCTGTAGTGGTTTTCATACATGGGGACTTTTCATGGAGATACTGTAGGTGTGTGTGTGTATTTGTGTCTTCCAGTATTTCTGCTCCACAAATGAGCGTGTACGTGAGCATGATTATGTGTCTCAGCGTTGCAGGGCAGGGAGGATGGTTCCCACACAAGATCCAAAGCCAACCCTAAATCCATCTCCCTGACAGTAACCTAGATAGAAGAAGATATTATATTATATTACATTATAAACATGTGATCATGGACATTATTGTTGGTAGAATCATATAATGTAAAATCACACAGGTCAGGAAATCAAGGATTCTGTCAAACATAGGGACATGAAGCAGCATTAATAACCAGTAACAGTGGTAACTGTAGTTTACATATACTGCACAGACTGAGTTTAGTGAGAAGTGGGAGAGAAGAATATCAATCACATAGTTCTCATACAGCACATAAAAAAACAGGACTTTATACACTGTGTGTATACACTGATCTCCTATAGATCAGTTTACTCAGCGTGAGGAGAACCACGCTGCCTGTGAAAACTGTTTTACATCATCATCTGTGGCACTGATGGGAGCTTTCTAAAGTCATGATGTCACAGTGATCTATTAGCTCTTTCTGCCTGAGTTTGGAGACCATACGTTTGAACTGAAAACCCACATTAGGAAGTTGGGTTGTCTAATTTCACATGTGTTTTTTTTTTTCATTTAATATCAGTCAGTAAGCTAAAAGCTAAAAAGATGTATTTGAGATGCACTGAAGATATACAGACTACAGACAACCGATTAAAAATCAGAATGTCTCATCGCCTGCCTCCGTTCATGATCTACACACCAGTAAACAGATAAGTGAAAGATGTGAAAGGTATTTTACAGACAGCACACAGAGGACATTACTATAAGTTTGCAGTTTTTGCTTTTATATATTGTAGATGTTACATCAGTGATCAATAATTATCAATAATGAAAACAACTTTCAACTTTCTTATTTCGCTTGCTTTCCTTATTAATAATAGAGTACAGCTGCAAAGCCAGCTTCTAACAAGTACCCCTCTGTATGTTTTCAGCGATTTATCCACTGATCAGCCTGCTCATTTGAGTCTAACCTGTAATGGTGACTTCATCACCATCCTCCAGGAAGGTTCTGGTTTCTCCTTCGCCAACATCGATGCTCTTAGATCCTCTCCATGACAGCTCCAGCATGGAGCCAAAACTCTCTGGATCCTGTTGGGATACAGAACAGACAACATAAAAAAACATCTGTTTAACATTTGATTTGATTAGTGCATCAAGGATACAGTCAGTTTTCGCTTGTTCTCATTTATTGTTAGTGTCTCTATGAGATGTCATACTTCAAATCATACGTGTTTTACATGGGAAAGGAAAATGTCACAGAGGTTAAAATAGACAGAGATAACTATAAAAATCAATCAGAATATAAATGCATCTTATAAATCAAGTTCAGATCATACTGTACAGACGGACACTCACAGGTCCACTGATGGTACCAGAAGCCAGCAGGTCTCCTGCTCGTACGTTACAGCCATTGATTGTATGATGGGCAAGCTGCTGCTTCATGGTCCAGTACATGTACTAGAGACAGAAATCGAACAATGTGAGTGAATATGGTCAGACCTGCCTCTGCAGCCTGGTGATGGCTGAGAGCACAGAGGGAGTTTGCACTAACAACAATATCTGGGTAAAAACTGTAGTGGGGCTACACTGATTATTAACCAGAAACTGCTGTAATAATACAAAACTGAAAACAAAACAAGAATTGGAATTCATCATAAGACAACAGAAACATACACAGAAAACTTTTGAACATGATTCTTACCTTAAAGTTTGACTTGCAGATGGTCGACGCTTTTGCCATGCCCTGGCCTCAAAGAGCAAACAACAAAGGTTACTCACAGTGAAACACACAATTCTGACTTTAGGAGCGTTTAACATGCAATAGTGGGTTGTAGTGAAAGCGTTGAATGATACCAACACATCATTCAACTGTGCTGCATTTACTCAACCTCAAGTATAAACTTTACATTACTTGAATATTTCCATGTTGTGTGACATTGGACATTTGAGTAAAGATACTTTTCTTGTATGTTTTAGCCTCCCACACAGATCTTCACCAGCTATAGTTTTAATACTGCTTACTCTACAGATTTATACTTTCCAGTTTGTTTGTTAAAGTTTAAAGTTTAAACAGTGTAATTCATATTGTTCAACAATATAGAAAATGACGAAAAGCGTCATTTGTTAACTAGTTTGTGTAAAAGAATGATGTGCAAGTTGAAGAAAGGAAAACAAAGAATTAGTTCATCAGTTTTGATGTAAATGAAGAAGAACAGTTCTCAGCATAATGACTGACTGAGCAAAATGTTCCCAGTGGTCAAGTTTGGAAAACCATGTGCGTATTGTTTGGAATGGTTTAATTCACACAGACAAGGCCAGTGAATGAGAACTTGACAATGACACTGTCATGCCATGTACCTGTGTGAGCTGCAAGCTGAAGGTTGTGTCTGAAAACAAAACTGCACCCAGAAGACAGTTCTAACCACAGAGGTGCACAGATGTTCTACTTCTGCAAAGTTCAAATTTTTTAGGTAAGTAAGGTTTTAGGCCAGTTTTTATCTCATCAGATACACTAAGAATATCTGCATGAGAATATTTTGCTTACACATCGTTTAATAAAGCAGAATTTATATGTTAAAAGGGAGAAAGAGGCCACTCAGCAGTTTCTGTTGCAGTGGTTGGGAGCTTGACATTGTTCTACCTATGAAGTCAGCATTAGATCTCAGGAACACTATGTTGCCATTTTGAAACACTGGAGCCTTGTGGCTACAGGTGAAGGTGCTACATGTGCTGCAGGACTTTTTTTTTTTTTTTTTTTTTAGAAATGTCATAGCTTCACTTTTTAGGTGATGAAACATTTCAGAACAGCTGTCAAAACATAACCTGTGACATGACATTCATCTTGGCATTAATAAGAAAGTTCAAAGTCAGAGTTTGAATGAATCATGTAGCTGCACATAGTGTGTGTCAGAGCAGTGGCTTTTAAAAGTTAAATAGGTTTGAATCTACTTCTATTATAATCTTAACTGAAATAACTCAAACACCAGACGTGAACGGTCGCATCAATGAACTTCAACAATGTCATATAATGATATTATAATAATAAGTATAATAAGGGGTCCCGTTTACTGTCCACTGTTATCCAAGAGTATCTCAAGGTAAAGAAATGGGATATTCTTCACTGTCACCTGATCTCAAACCAATATAGAGCAGCTTTTCTGAAGACAAGACTGAAGGCAGAAAGACCCACAGACAAGCATCAACTGAAGGCAGCTGCAGGAAAATCAGCATCTGGTCTGTGCCTATGGGTTCCAGACTTCAGGCATTGATTGCTAAGGATTTTTGTAAAGCAATAAATGCAATCTTTATGTTTATAAATTTGGTAGTTTTATTTCTTGTCATGCTTGTGCTGTCTGCTTAGATTGTGGTGACTGTGTGTTTGTGCAGTGAAACTTCCTGGTTTCAGCCTTGGCAATAACGATTTGTTTTGACAAGTTTTTTCCAAATTTTATTCACCTTGATGTTTTTGGTAAAGTTACCAGCTGCTACACCCAAGTCCATTGGTCAGCCCACCCACTGCCAACACTTTGCTCACTGAGAGAACGATTAAACAAAATTAAAATATAATGTATATCTGGGATATTGTTTTATTTCAGTTATTTTATTACATGGCTCATGAATAAATTTATAATGCTGACAGTTGGCATGTGTTACTTTTACTTTGTAAAGGTAAAGCTACAAAAATAATACAGCTGTGCTCCAATCAGAAAATAAACCTTATTCCTATATGTAACTCATTTTATAAAAGAGAGCTATGTATTTTTAAAATATATCACAGTCACTGCTGTTTTACAGAGCCTGGGAGGGGACATGGGAAAAAAAAAAGATATACGATTGCAGGATCTCGCAGAACTATATCTTAAACTATATTTTTCACCCTTTTTTTTTTTCCTAGGTCTCCACCCGTGCTCCGTACTGTTTCACTTCCTAATGAATTAATTAATTAACTATTGCATTGTATCAGTTTGTTCTCTGTTGCACATCATCATATGGCCACTTTACAGTTGAAAGTCTTGACTTCACTCACATCGTGAGTGTTTCATTTCAAATTTAATGTGATAATGCTCAGAGGACATTGCTGAATGCGGTTTTACTGTTTACATAATTGTGTTGCTATTTTCATTTAAGAAAAAAGGTCTAAATAATTTAGTCATCGTGGTAAAATCTACTGTGAATGTTTGTTTTTTGATGATTAAGCAGTATGTGAAAACCCTAAAACAAGTCTTGGTGGAAACTAAATGTGGTAAAATATTAAGCAACATGGAAAAGAGACAACATGTATAGAGAGAAAGTGGTGAGCGGGAGACTCATTACCATGAATCACCTCAGGGCTTTTACTGTCAAGCTCTGTGAGCACGAATGTGTGTCTGTGAGTGTGTGTGTTTAACTACACAGTGAAACAATTATACTGAATTTGACAATGGTCACTTTGTGTTCTGTACCTTTTAGTGACACAAGCAGGTTAATGTTGAACGTGTATGCATCATGGTGTTGCAGGTAGGGGAGGGGCTCTGGATCCTGCATGAACATGCGATAAAGAAACAAAATGAACAAGAAATACTGAAATACATCAAAAACAAAATGGGGTGAGAAAACAGCTTTTCTATTCTTAAATCCTGAAACAAGTACTGTACTTAAGTACAGATTTGAGGTACTTGTACTTTACAGGAGTATTTACATTGTATGTCACTTTTACTCCACTACATTTATTTTAACATCATTATTTGCAGCTTTAGATTCTTATAAAAAGCATTATATATATTAATAAAATGTTGATGTATCATTTATGGATTAAGCTCCTGTCTCCATAAAAGGTTTTAAAATCATTTATGAGAAAATAATAACTTAGGTTTGTGACTGGCATGTCATAATGCATAAATATCAAAATTACTGCTGTAACTAGTGAGCTTAGTACTAACCTGGATGGAATTGGGCTCTATAAAGGGTAACAGCGCCTCCATGGGAACGACCCATGGCGAGATTGTTGTACCAAAGTTCTTCCCCAAGAAAGGGCCCAGAGGAACATACTCCCATGCCTGGATGTCCCTGGCTGAGAACAAATACAAATATCACAGTATAATATTAGACACGTTATAGATCAATAAGGGTAATTTGCTACTGTCAGACAGTAACATGGATTTCAATAGGTTCAGTATCACAGATAAAAACTGAATGATGACGGTGCTTCTGATAAACATGTAAAACATGGTAAAATGACATTTTGATTCAACCTTTGATTCAAGTTTTAAACAGGCTTAAATAGAAACAACAAAAAATCTAATTGACTTTTCTTACACAATTGATGCAAAAGTGTAATTTAGTGCATGATTCTTCATGTTGGTTAGCAAATGTAGCAGAGCTAAAATGAGACTGAAAAGTTGATCAAAAAGTCAAGTAACACAATGATTCCAAATTTAGCAAGTTAACTGGTAACAGGTGAAGGTATCGTGGTTGGATAAAATATTTACCTTACTTTTCTAGCCAATCAGAGAATTAAAAACTTAATATTCAAGAAGATTCTCTGGTTATAAGGGCAAACTCAAAAACACTAAGAAACAAATAGTTTTGAACCATATTCCTACTAAAAATATTTTTAAAAAGTTACATATTGTAGCAAAGAATACTGTATTATAAGAAAATATCCTGCATTAAAAATCTTGCTTAAATAAGAGTGTTTTTTCACCTATAGTTATTTAAACTATCATAAGTGAATAATGCGTACATATGTTTGCCATTGTACCTTTGAATATTGTGACTGGTGATAAAATAGTAGCTTCTTTATACAAGTGAAAAAAATCTGTTCAGGGTTCACACACAATTTGGCCTGTGAATATCCATTTTCAATAACTTCAAATGAATTGTACAAATAGAAGCAAAAGCTTTATATGAAATGAAAATCTCACTTGTTTAGCTCACTGGGGTGGTGAAAAATGATCATATATCATATTATATGTATGATTCATTACAAAAGTAACTAGATACATATGCTTTTTAATAAATGTAGTGATGTAAAAGGCACAATATTTCCCTCTCAAACACAGTGCAGTAAAAGTCAGAAGTAGCAGAACATGAAAATACTGTACAAGGAATGTATTCATTTAAATCCCATTTTTCTAAGAATTATTAGCTGAAGGGTTAAATGAAATAGTTTGATGCCATTATCTCACTACGCTCCTTTGGTCCCATAGGGCTCTTCCACTGTGAAGCTAATGAAGCAGCAGTGAGATAATCCTCCACTGTAAGAATTTTAATGTCAGTCTGATCTCACTATCTTCTTCTGTCCTCACACAGACACAGCTCATTGGCCGAGCCCTCTCCTCACCCACTGTGAGCCTTCAATAAAATCACTTTTCAATTAAACCACTGTGTGTCACTGAAAACAGAGAGAAAGATGGAGCAAAAGGGGCATTTAGCTTCCAGTGCATTGGTATGGTGGAACCTTTGGATCACAAATATTCATGGAGAGCCTTTTGTGGGCCCTGCACAAACTGATCTCCTGAGGGCTTCAGCAGTCAAGTACAAAATTAAAGCACTGTCAGCTCACTTTCAAGCTGCACATTCAGCAGATATGTCACAGAGTAAAACAGTTCAAACACAGTACTACAGTGAGAAAATAAACCAAAACATATATCTGTGCACCATTACGAAGGGCTGCCCTTAACACTAACTGCTCATTTGCTGGATATTTTGACCGTTACTTCAGCCTTTTGTCTTCCAGAGTTTACAGAGAGTTTACAGCAGACATCAAACATGTCAGCAGCATGTGGCCAAACGTCCATTCCCATTGTATACTATCCTGTTAAAATATTAGCAGATAAAATGTATGAAATCAATCTGTATACAATGGAAGGTGTTGTGGTGTTTGATATGTGGAAAAGATGTGAATGAAAATGTGTGTATTGTCGGATGGTGCACATAACTTGTTGTACAGTCTTTTCAGTGCACTTATCGTGTGGCTGAATGAGTTTCACATCTGCCAGATCATTATAGAGCGAGTGAGATGGATCTTTGTAACTGACAGACCTTAAAGTTCATTCACAACATTAACATCTTTTAGCTTTTAGCTCTGACCTGTGCTGTTAAACAGGTTCACTGTTAAATGCTTTACTTGATCAGACCAGAGGTCATCAAGTGTCAGCCCACGGCACATCACAAGACACAACCCCCCTCTCCCTCCCAGTTCTGACAGTAATGTATGTTGGGAGGTGCAGACGGCCCTTTGACATAGTGACAGTACAGAATATGTCCATAGTAAAATTATTACTGCAGTAATAATTCATTTTAAGCACAGTGTTCACAAACTAGCAAACTCTTTCAGCATGGAGGATGGAGGGTGGAGGTGCTGAAAAACTGCACCTCCAGCACGTCCACTCCCTGTGGTTATACTCACATACTTATAGATTATTTAATGTTTTAACGTTTAAGGTTGCTGTTTTATATTGGATTAAAGGGCACAACTGAACACGATTAATCAGTGTTAATTTTTTAGTTGGTTATTTGTTCTGTGATTAAATATTCAAACTGAATGTGGTATTTTGACATGCCTAATTATTTAACATAATGGGCTTGGACTCTAGTTTGTCCATGTTTCTCCATTAACCTCTACACTACAAAACAGAGAAAGAAATAAATACCCAGCACGCAATTGGTAGTGTCTTGGTAGAATAACCCCATCTTTCTCAATGACATGAAAACCTCTGGGAGCACATTTCAGATTTTTTTTCATAATATTGGAAGTGTGGAAAAGCTGTATCAGCAGCTGATCAGTGTGGACCAAATGTGTGAAGCTGTTTCCACTTGTAAGAAGAAGAATGAGCCTCATTCACCACATGATTCCTAAGTTATTCTTAAATTTGTTAAGAAAAGTCCTAAGAATTATGACATGTTCTTAAAACAATGATTTATCCCATACCTTCATTTTTTGGTCAATCTTTTTTGTTGTTCCTATTTAGCAGCTAGTGGTAGTATAGTGGTGGATGAGGGAGAAGTGGAACATCATGTTTCATGAATGAGGCCCATTGAGTGGACTGTTCTGTATATAGTGTAGACTGCTAGCCACAGGAGCTGAAAGTGTGGACTCATTCCTTAATGGGAATGCTGCTGGCATACTTCTTCTTGCACTTCACTCTGTCCACTGTCGTGGGTCATAAAGGAGTATTAGCTGCATCTGTGCCTCACACACACTGATGTGGGCCTTATGAGAACCAATGACATGCTGTAACTACAGTCAGTAGTTCAATGTCAGTGTTCAGAAACCTTAAAACCTTCTACAAGCACATATAACAAGGATAATGTCTGTGTCTCTTACCACTCCAGTCATTCATGAGTACCATGCCAAAGATGTGTTCATGGGCTTTGCTGATGGGGATGGGCTCACCAAGCTTATTCCCTCCTCCAACAAAGAAAGCCTAATGAGGGGACAGAAGCAGTTTTAAATGTATATGTATAATGAAAATGAAATGTAGAATGACATACTGATGTATGTAATACTGAATGGTATACAGGTGACAAAAAAGTGAAATGTAACTCCACTCAGATTTTGAAATTCAACATTTCAACATCTATTCAAACATTGCACAAACGTGCTCAGATTAAATTAACACTGTACTCACCATCTCCAGCTCAATGTCCATCTGCTTAGAAGAACCAAACACTGGAGGTTTCGCTAAGAGAAAGGAAAAGACAGACATGGTTATTATCAACTGTAAGCTCCATATCATCTATAAATATGCTCAAGTAGTCATCCTACTACTTACTTGATAAAAGTTTCAGTTTCATACAAGACATCCTATTGGCTAATGATATTCCTCAGGAATCATAGCATCATTTTTGTCACCAGCACTCTCCTTCTCCCTTACTTTTCTCATTATGGCCCCATCTTTGTGCTCAAAACCAAAAACAAATGGCAAAACCTTCTAGCTTCAGTCCATGTGCTGACTCTGTGCTCAATCTAAATTCAATATGTTTCTCACTTCAAAAGCAGGGGATCCAGATTACCACCCCACCCCAGCAAATGGTTGAATATTTACACATCCACTCCAACAGAAATGATCATTCTGTGTCCACCAACAACAAAATATCTGGTTCTTATAATAATGTATCAAATGTAAAAAACAGTGTTCATGTACAGACAATTATCACTGAAATCTGTGACACCCCCTGCTTTATGGAGCTTGGTAAGTGCACAGTTTTCTTTTCCTCTCACTATTTATAACATTGTAGTGTTAACGGAGACAAGCACTGGTGAACACAAGGTTCTTACTTGTGTCAGGTCTCATCTGGCCTGAGGGGCGGCAGATGGGGGTCCCAGAAACAACTATTGATGATGCTCTGCCATGGTATCCCACTGGAAGCCTCAACCTGCACAACACAAAACCCAAGTTAGCACAACAATAATGGGAAAATAAAGGTCAATTTGTATTTGTGCTGTGCCCGGATTGGTTTCATTACGTTCAGTTACATTGTAACCATGATGAATTCTGATGATGAAACAGCGCCATTTAAGATGTCCCTGTGCTGGTCTCTGGGAAGTGAAGTAGGGAAAAGCTATAGAAACCAGGGCTTAGAGTCAAAGATGGAAACTTACTGAAGTAAAAGAATAGACTGTAGTCTTTCTAGTTCTTATTCACTGTCTTCTCAATGTAGCTATAGTAGCTAAACAATACATCACAATCACTATGTGCATCTCTAGTGGTCGTCACAAACAATTACATTTGTTAATGCCAAACCATTATGACCACCCCTGCCTAATATGCTGCTCATTTGCATACGACCAGAACTGTTCCAATCTGCCGAGGCATGGACTCAAAGACCTCCAAGATGCGAGTGACACATCCTCTATGTCTACTAGTTGCAAGGTGGAGCTGGACCAAGTGTCATTTGTCACTCAGATTCTGGTCCAGAGTTGTTGCTCCTCCTGTGCTGGTTCATTCTCCTGTTTAGCTGCTACATAGTTTCTCCATTGTAGAGTTCTGAACACTGTTCACTGCATTGCACTGTTTACACTATATTGCTCCTCTTTTTGGTGTCTGGTCTTTTGGGCAGACATGTTTGTCTGAGTGTGTTGGTGGGTTTAAAGGGAACATGTATGTGTTCTGCTGGAACTGGACACTGTCTTGCTAAAAGCCCACTTAGAATATGCGCAGACCTTAGGAGCAATCTTCAGATGCCTGTCTTCATTCTTCTTGGCTCCCATGAGGGTGGGGATGTTTCCCACCGTATGATGCAGAGTCTTAATGACTCCTAGTTTATTTTGCAGGTGGGTGGTGGGAGTCAAACAGTGGGTACTGGTCAGTGTGAATGGGTTTCCTATAGATTTCTATGCTGTCACCAGTCCCTCACATCAAGTCAAAGTCCAGTGCATTGAAATAGCTCCTGCATAACAGAGAATATCCACAGACATTTGTACTAAGACCAACACATTTGACCTCCATATCTACAAACACATGATCCAATCATAAAAAACTAGCCTTCCCCTTAAAAACTGATCACTCTGACAGCCAAGAAAAGCAGCCTGTCAATCACCTGTTTAACCAAAGTACAATGTGTCAGAGAGAGACACAGAGATTCCCCCGTCCTTTGCATTCCTCCCACGAGGATCCTAAATGAAGGCTGTCTGTGCTGTGTGATTGAGGCGTGCTGCATGGATGCTTCCAGAAACCTGCTTCAGTGTTTAAATGCTCACTGACACTCTAAGACTCAAACCAATAAAAGAAACCTTGGAGCGTCCCTCCACATATCACAGTCCACAGAGAGCCCTAAACTATTAGTTTCAGGCTGTGTCTTGATATCTGCTATAACACTGGGAATATATCAAAGCCTCTCAGTAAGCTTTGTGTTTCCTCTCTCGACAGCTGTTAGTGTCTGTTGTTGGTGGTCTGATTGATTGTGTACCAGTTTGGCATCAGAGCATTCTCCTTCCCCCGGAACATGATGCCAACGTTGGTGGCGTGATCTCTGGAGGAGTAGAAGTCAGTGTAATCACCTGTGAAAAAGAGAGAGAGAGGACAGTTTAGTTGAAATACTCACATCTACAGTGCCCTTCTTTGTTTGTTTAGTCTATCAGCATAAACCAAGTAAAAAGTGATAGAAGTAAGAAATGCAATGTGTTATTAAACAGTGCCCCCTGGTGCTGATGTATGTGAATGCTCTGACAAAACAAAGAGTACTGATGGTGGATGTTTTACCACAGGAGAGCCGTACCAATGTCTGCAGGAAGGTGCATGGTGGCTGTACTCTGATGAACAAATGCTCTGTAGAGACAAGTCAGCAAATCAGTAAAACCTGAAGTGTAATACTTTATTTTCCAGAAGAAATAGGAGTCTGCCAATCAGATCTGACTGTAGAATTCCACTGAGGACATAAATGGTAAATGGTCTGCACTTTTATAGCACTTTTCTACCTATTGGTACTGTCGCGCTTTACACTGCTTCTCGTTCACCCATTCACACACACAAGAACAAGCACACACACACTAACACACCGATGGCAGAGCTGCTATGCAGCTGACCTGACACACTAGGGGCAACTTGGGGTTCAGTGTCTTGCCCAAGGACACTTCAACATATGACTAGAGGAGCCGGGAATCAAACCAACGATCTCACAATTGGCAGACTGCTTTACCTCCTGAGCCACAGTCGCCCCAACACGTCAGTGACCCAGCTGCAGAGCGAGGTGTCGAGGCCTAACTTAATAATCAGTATGTGGGATGGTATTTGGATAGATCAGTAAAATCACTTTGCTTACCACAAAAATGACTGTATGACTGTATAATCACAGCTCATGCATCATACTGTTCTTCTATTCTTTTACACAGATTATATTCCTTTACATTTTTTGAAGTGCATTTCTTCTAATAGTTTGCTGGTCATGAGGCTGATCAAGATTAGAAAATACAGTGACAGCTGTTTTTAACTAAGGCCCAGTGTCTCACAGTATACTTTTTTTTACTGGCAACTGAGAACTGCTGAATTCTAGCTGTCCTCTGAGGGGAGGACATCACATCACAAAGACAAAGATGAGATTTTTTTTGAGTTTTGAAACACCTGGGAACATTCCAGTGTTTTCCTGAAAACTTTGCATCACTGTTATCTATGAAACCTAATGAAACGCATCAATTAGTAAAACTTCAAGCATGTTTAAAAG
>JAUBNQ010000017.1:28007373-28019800 GCA_032353495.1 Ctenopoma kingsleyae | reverse complement strand
CAATCCGGTGCGCCTTGTTTATGAAAATTGACACAGCTATTTATAGTGCGCCTAATGATCCGGTGCGCCTTATGGTCTGAAAAATACGGTATATTGACTATATTTATATCAAACTAGGAGTGGGCAATATATCGAATATACTCAATGTATCTCGACTTTTTCCACGTACGATATAGTAAATTACTATATCGTGACTATCGAGTATAAATTCTAACGTTAAATTGACAGCATGTACTTTGCTTCGGGTTTCGTTTCTTTGCCCTCTCACAGCTGACAGCTCACTCCCCCACCCATCCAGAAAACTTTCCTAGCAGATGCTCGTTTTGTACTGGAATAACAGCAGAGGGAAGCAAACTCGCGGAGAGAGGCGTGAAAACCCAAGCGAAACCTCTACAAAAAAAACCTCTATTTGGTACCGGGCAACAGAGAAAGAAAATTATCATTTTATTTCCCTTTTTTCACACGACACAATCTTTTATTTCAAAACAATCACAGGCATGTTTACAAATGGAGCGCAGACCGGAATCTTCCGGTTTTTCAAAATAAAAGAGTCTTCTGGTTTTTCAAAATAAAAGACTGGCAGAGTCTGCAGTCTGCATTCCATTTGTAAACATGCCTGGTGCATTGAGCACGTCTGTGCGGCAAGAGGGTCAATTGCTGGTGATTGCAAATGATGGTGGCCTTTAAAGTAAGTTTGAGACTGTATAACATGTATAACACACCAGCATTTGAATCGCCATAATAGAGATCGGCTTTTCCCCCACCCCCCACCCCCCACATGAAATATATTGTGTATCGCGATATAGCTTAGAAATATTGCGATATTCTTTTTAGGCCATATCGCCTAGCCCTATATCAGACTAGTTATATACTGTGAACTTAACCTGAATTATTAACCACATTTAATTGTTGTCACAGTTGACAATTCTTTGAAAACTAGACTATAGTAAAATGATGAGTCAAATGACAATTTTTCAGCATTACCATCAGGGTCCATGGCACTGATGAAGACGTGGTATAGTATATAGAATATATAGTGTAAGCAATTACTACTTTACTAAAATGTTAACACACCCCAGTCAGTGAGGTCACAGAGGATAGTTTGTCTTTAACTGTGCCGTGACCTCTCACATACAGGTCATAACATAACCAGGCAAAGCAGAAATCCATGTAAGCCTCTCTGGTACGTACAGGTCTGCATCTGCAGACTGTAAACACACTGACCTGCTCCGAAGGCTGACGTCATCTCTCAGTGTGCTCTCATTTGCTGATAACAACACTTGTAAGGTCCTCCGAGCCTCCCTCCAGGCTTCATAACCAAGAGCCATGAAAGCATTCAGTGTAGGCTTGTAGGGAGACACAGAGAAATTTTATTGTTCCATAATTCCAATGAAACATCATAACCTTATAGTTCAAATATAGTTATTATAGTTATTCTGTGTGTATCTGAGTATTTAACACTATGGTAATGTTACATCTACGGCAGTACAGGATGTGGAGACTTCTTCCATCACTGCCAGCGGCTGCTTCATCATTTTTTTCTTTGCCTTATTCAACAACTTTACTCAAGTTTAATGGCAAGAACATCAAGGCCTCAAAAACATAATATCCTATACCATATTACAGCATTATAATGCAACATACAGGATCATATGCACAGTATGATAATGTGCACAATAAACAGTAAATACAGTAAACAATGCTCTATAGTTCTGTTTCACTGATCTTCTTCATGACTAAACTCACCTTGTCAAAGACATCCTGATATTTGGAAATCACAGCTCCTTGAAACAAATGCCTTATCACGCTGAGGTCCAGTATCTGGTCGCCGATGGCAACACCAATGCGATGTGTGGGCTGGCAAAATAAATAAAAACACATTCTCATCAACTATACTTCCTCTATCCATGGTTCAAAATATTTAGCTTTCATAGTTTATACCATTATTCAATTCCCTGTTCTCCCTTTATCATTTTCATTTTATTGCTTTCTATAAATGTAGTTTGATTTTTTGTAGGATTTGTACTGGCTTTATAATGTCAGGATTTTGGGATGGGAGGGGACAGGCCAAGAATCTACTGGACCTTAGTCCAGCTGTCTCCTGTTGCAATGTCCAGTGTTTCGTCATCCACTGATTCAACCCCACTGCCTCCTTACTCACACTTTGTCACTATGTTGCTCCTATCATAACAGCTACTACAGCTAGATGTCACATAATTACAATGTTAATAATCTGCGCTGTCTGACCCTCTGATAGGTTCATTTGATGTTGGGTGATATCATTCAAGTGTCACCAAAAAATTATCTTTTTATTTATTATTTATTATTATTATTATTTATTATTATTTATTTATTTTATTTTGAAAATCATGACCAAAAGTCCTCAGTGTGTCTGGTAACTTGACAACACTCTAGTTCAGCAGTCAGTGAAAAGTTCTTTTATATGTTTCCAAACCTAGAAAAAGGGAGTAAGTATGTGCACTTACATTATCAGGTGTGGAGAATATTCCATAAGGGAGGTTGTGGTAAGAGAAATCCGAAGTTGCATCTACTCTTATAAAGGACATCTTGTCTTTGGCAACGGTCTTCCTCTCCACCTTACTGACTTACTGAGTGACTGAACAGCAGCACTAAGAGCTTCCAGATGTTTGACTTTGTACCGGCCCGCCTCCCACTGAACAGCCAATCATGTGCTGCCTGTAGCATCCTCCCTCATCCAGACCTCAGGAAGTTAATGTAAAGCAGCAGACTGCATGACTCAGCAGCACGACTGCAGTACCAGCTGCTGTGTGGAGATTTCATTTGAGTCTGATCACTGGCAATGACTCAAAATGTCCTTTTACTTTAGATGAGATTTCAGTTTGACTGGAAATATCTCTCTAACCAAAGGCCAATCACACAGACACACACGAGCTGCAGTGTGTGCCATCCCATCATCTATGACAAGGAGCACTGATACCGTAATAAATTAATAAAATTAACATAAGTGCAAAAGGATTTTCCCATTTGCATTTTATTTCTCTAAACTAGACATCCTTTCCATCAGACACATTTCTTACAATAATGTCCAACTGCCTAATCTCATTTATAAAGATGGGAACAAACAACCTGAATTTTTATGTACAGATGACTATATAAAAAAAGTGAAGCCTCATGACTACATATTTAACTAGGTGCAGGTTCACTCTCTCATTTAGGTCCACAAATGTCCATAATTCGAACTGTACAAAGCAAAGACACAACTGAAGTTGTGAATTAAAAATGAACACAGTGACCAAAAATCCATGAATGCACCACAGTAACTCAGGACCCACACATGAACTACATTCTCATATTGTAAGTTCATGCATGCTTCTCTCTCATCATACACACACAGAGCTGTGTGGAACAATCACACATTAAGAGACAGAATCAGAGTAAAAACGTTTTCATACTGATGATGTGAAAGTCTGAAAAAGTTTTTCAATACATGAAATCAGACATACAAAGAGAAGTAAAAAACACTGTTGAGTTTACATGCAGTTTTAGATTATGTAGAGGAAATAGCCCTTAAAGAAGCCCCTTTTACATTTTGATCACTCATTGGCTTGATTCAGTTATTTCGGAACTGAAGAAGATCTTTAAAAATCCATATAGAAATCCACAGACAATTGTAAAAAGTTGTCCATAGGTTTTAGAGACATGCAGTTTAATGATCAGAGTTGTTGGGAAGTTACAAACTAATCCGGTGAGCCGTTTATTTTCTGCTATGACAAGTTTTAGATCCTCTGGATCTTTTCTCCAACAATAACAGGGTTTTCTTTCCTGATCTTTTCTGCAGCGTCAGCTTTGTAGTCAAAGGTGCACTTGTGAATGTCTGAGTACCGGTGTATGCTGCAGAACGTGTTCCCACATCTGCAGTCAAAGCCTGCAAAAATAAAGCATTCACATGAAGGAACAGAAAAACAATTACTAACACTTGTAACACGTATTGCTGAGAAAGCTATAAACACATGCTAACCACCTGCTCATTACACACTTTCACCTAGAGGTGTGGAAGCACTTTTAACATATCAAAGTTAAAGAGAATTTACAAGAAAGACATTTATAATGAGTTTATGATAGGACAGAGCTTTAATTCTGCAATATCTGCAATTACATTTTGACTAGTCAAACAAAAAGACCATTTCAGAAATGTGGCTCTGACCATTCACATTTGTTGGTGACGTGGTGCATATAATGCATTTAATACATGCAATGAATATGATGGATTTCACTTCACTTCAGCAATGGTAGATGCTTTATCTAAATATTGAGAAAATAATGGGGAAAAATGAATAATTACAGATGTTGTAAATTCCAGATTTGACTAGTCACAGATACATAAATCATAGGTATCTGTGATGTGAATCCTGTGAAGTCATTATCAAAATGTGTTAATAGATATCTTACTAATCAGAATGTAGCTTATACCTTGAACTGGACCCTGTCAGAAACCCATGGAGAACCTATACCTGAACCAACACGTGTAAATTCATAGCATTTAGCAACCAGTGCTACAGTGATGTCTATTCCAAGAGAGGACACTGGAATGCTGGTTCTCAGCCTGATGTTACAGGTTTTTATTATTTAATGACCCAGGATAAATATGGACCTCTGTTTTACATAACTTAGTTTTATATAACCTCAGTTCTCTCTGTAGACTGTGTCGTACCTGTCAGACCGACTTTCTTGCAGCACATGAAACATCGGTTCTTCATGGCTTTAGGTTTCTCCTCTGTCTCTGCAGGTGTGTACACTGACACTTCAGATGCTGATGCTAATGGAGAAACACATTAACGGACTCACAGTCAACTCAAACACAAGCCGTTTGTGTCTCTGAACTTCTAATACAATGCACTGCATTCTACTGCAAACATGATGATAATCCACTGTAGGTACTTAGCTGGACCCTGGCTTGTTCCCTCAACTTGCTCACTCACCCCAATTGACATCTACATTCTCATATGGCTCCTCCAGCTTCCTCTTCCTGCTTTTATTGGAGCACTTTTTTGCAGCAGTACTATTCATCAGCACGTTCCTCTGGGTTGAGGAAAGAGTTCCTGAGCTACCTGTTGAACACTGACCTTCCTGCTCGCTGCCTACTGCTGCTGCACTGCCTGACATGCATGAACCTAAAAGAATGGATTCACCACACAAACACAGAGGGCAACAGCTCAGGCGGCCAAAAGAGGTCACTGTTCTCCAGCGTTGTCCAGTTTCTTACTTCTAGAAAAGGCTTCTCAACATCAGATACCTGTGTTGGTTTTCTAATATTTTTTTACACACAGATCCAATCAGATGTCTGTCTTTAACCAGCTGTTACTTGATGAACAGTATCAGCTTGACACTTCTGATCACAGGAATAATGCAGTGCTTGAATTATGCTGAACTTTAAAAGTTTGCTTTTAATTTGAATATTCGAGGCTGCAATATCATAGCAAAGTCTCTCTCTTTGTGGTGGTCATGGTTCACAGATTTTAACTGTATAACAGCAGAAGAAACTGTGTTGGGTGTTGGGGAAGCTGAGAGTGCTGTGAGAGAGACAAGAAGGCAAACACAACTCTCTCTTTCACAGTGCAAACTGTGTGAATTAAAGAAATACACAATGAAAAGTGTCTATGGGGCTCTTTGTGTTGGTTTCAGGTTTAGTCTGATTTTATTGGTGTGAATTTAAAGACTAGGTGTTAAATTAACAATTATGCATCCCTCAGTATAATGATCTCTACTTTCATCCAGCTGCTCCTTTCTGCTGAAAGTAGTAGAGTGGTCTGCAGCCTTTGTCCTGCACATGTGCTCATCTAAAAGGTCAATTAGAAAACTGGTTACATGTGTACATATGGCAGAAAAATCAGAGTTCTCTGGGAGAAATCAGGTTTCTCTTATCCCCTACTCCAATTACTGTAACCAGGTTTCCTGTTTACACAACAGTTAAGAAACCAGCTTACTGGAGAAAGCTGACTGTAATCTGGTTACTTAAGTGTATGTAGATGCAGTGTCTCTTTCTCCCCTTCTGAGTGGGTCAGGTTTTGTGATTGCAGAAATAGAGGTCTGATCTGACCATGGAATAGCCTCAATAAGCTACAGTTTCCTATCAGCTACAATAGATATGGAATTCTTTGTGTTATCATTGTTAATGTAGCAGTAGAAATATTAGGTAACATTTTATCTCACAAATAGTACCAGGCAGATATGTTTCCAAACAATAATCAGAGTTAGTGTTTGTCCCAGCACATTCATCAGTCTTTACTTACATATGAGGATCTAAGGACAGAGTGACTTGTTGTGGAGTTGTTTGTAAAGCCCTGTGAGGCAAACTTCACATTTGACATTTTTGTGAAGTACATTTTAGCTGAATTGTTCTTATGATATTGGATTTGCTTTGATGTGGATGTGGAGCACTTTAACATGAAAGGTGCTATGTAAATAGAACTCACCTGACTTGACCTAGCTGGTGAGCCATGGCCTTTTTAGTAGTGCATGGAATGCACATCAATGGAAGTTGTAAATACTACTACTAGTAATATTATTACATGTTATCATTATGTGACTGATTAAGAATCTGCAATTTCAATGAGAGCAAGTTTGTCCTTTTGTCTCCTTTTATTTTGCAGCAGCTAAATGTGAATGAGTTCAGCTTAGTTTATTATTAATGAGCTGATGTGATGAGTAAACAAAGGCTAAAAATGTGAAAACACACAAGGACAAAGGCATGTTTGCATGTGGAACCATGCAAACATCCCACAGTCTAATGTATTATCACTTCACTCTAGAAGACAGAGCAGTGAAAACTTATCCACCATCTTTTAGAATGCATAACTTATGAGCTTGACTGCTGTAGAAATATAGTGGATATACTCAGTTTCTGTTCATCTAAAAGAATTTAAGGAAAATCTAAACTGTGTAATGATCAGTGTATACAACTGATAATCTCCAGCTCTGGGCAAGCATCAATCAGTTCTGATGTGTGAGGTTAGTACAGAGACAGCACAATAACTGACAGTGAAGGGGGAACAGGAGGAGTCATACTTTGTAAACTGTCACCCTTCAGGCCGGTCTTTGTTCCTGAGGTACTCTCTTCTGTTGAGGTTGTCGAGGCTGGTGTTGGTCCACTAAAAAGACACAGAAAACGAACAACATCATCAGGAAGAATAAACAATACTATTTAAAGATTACAGAATAACAGGAAGTAAACTGATGATCATCAGAATAGATGGTGAGACAGTACCTGTAGTGTCCAGACTGTGCGTCTGCAGGGGACACGGCTGCTGGTGACATGACTGTAGCACTGTTTGAGCACTGTGCTAGGAGGGACTCTCCCATGCTGCTACCAGTAGATGAACCTGAAACGAAAAAAAAAAAAAAAACATGTTTAGGCTGCATGACAGCGTTAATCAAATGATTACAAGAAATGTTAAAGGAGTTTGCAAATTTTAAAATCTGTCAACAGTCAGGTGAACACTGAAAGAGAAACTTATTTGTTGCAATCATTTGTCCTGTCCTCCTAAAGCACTTTTGATTGAATTTATGGGATGTGGTGTGGATGTAAAACCTGTTTTACTGTTTACACAGACACCTGACTGTTGTTTTACGACTGTGAACCCGTCCTTTAACTGAAATGTTCCATCAATTAATGAAATAGTATTTGGTTACTTTTGGTTTTGAATGTTGAATGGTCTTGATCTCAGCAAGATTTCCACATTAAATAAAGCTCCACTAAATAATTAACTAGCTGTATGTATGGCACAATTCAGCAATAAAGCTGAGTGATTTAGCTGAGTGAACATAAAAGTAACAAAACACAGAAATATACATACAAACGGGAGCTAAAAAGACAATAAATTGTTTCTACAAGATGTACAGAGATATGTACACAAGTGTGAATAACAGATAATATGTCAATTAAACAGGTGAACATTAAAATAACCATGTTAAACTGTGTTGTAGAGTCTGACAGATGTCGGTAAGAATGGCCTGCTATAGTGTTTCTTCCTACACTGTGATTGTAAAAGTCTACTGCTGAACGAGCTGCTCAGTGCTCATGCAGTTTCATGCAAGGGGTGGGAGGTGTTGTCCATCATGGATGTCAGCTTGGATAACATCCTCTCCTCCCCCACCTGCTCGATGGAATTCAGCGAACAGTCCAGGACAGAGCTGGCCTTCCTGACCAGTTTGTTCAATTTCCTCCTGTCCCTCCCTGCAATTCCACCACACCAGCAGACCACAGCATAAAATACAGTAGACGCTACCTCAGTGTCATAGAAAGTGCTGTTCACCCCATAGGACCTCAGCCACCTTAGCAGGTGAAGATGACTTAGGCCATTTCTGTAAAGTACATTTGTATTCGTGGACCAGTCCAGTTACTGAATGAGATCAGAAATAACAATAACATAATTAAATTCATCATCACTTGCTCTAATTTATTTTCTGACTGTACTTTAAAGAGTAGCTTAAAAGCAGAGTGAACGGCTGTTTCACTGCCTTCTGTGGCTGACTGTTATCAGTCTCTGGTTGTGAGAACTACTTTCATACTTTACATACTGTAAAACAAGAAACTTTCGGACCTGTTTAAGTTTTTTACCGTTAAAATAAAGGGACTGACTGATGCACGCACATGGGGCGTGTTGTTTGAACTCCCACCTGATGGGCTAACACATCCATTGCTGTTCTGTCTCTGGAGGAAGTCTTTGTAGCACACTGAACACATGCCGTTATTCCTGGGGTTGCCATAGAAACCACAGCCTGTGGAACAGAGCAGAGGAGCCTGGCTCTGGTTGGTCTTCTGGGCCATGTCCCTCCTGTGGGTAGAGAAGGGTTGTAGAGAGCAGCTCATTTAAAAAAAAAAAGTCTGATCAGCAAAACTGGTTTAAACAGTAAGATTAGGATTAAACATTAAATGCCAGGATTCAAAAGCACTTAACACTTTTCAGATCCTTTATCTAAACTTATCAGGTTTAACGTTTAACATTTGTAACTACCTAAATGTTAAAATAACAAATTTCTCCATCCGTTATCCAAAAACTTCATTGTGTGATTTTTAGAAATGCCTGCTGGGTAAAGGTTGCTGTGTGTGTGCCAGAACAGTGCAGGAGTAAACTTTTTAAGAGGAACATGAGTTGAGGTGTCATTAGTGGTGACATTTTCAATCTCGTTGCTTGAACTTGAATGCGCCATTCTGGGAAACATTGTTTTAAGTGTTTTAACAGATCATCAGCTCTGGTCAAACTGCACATTCTTTCAGTCCAGAGGTGTGCTTTGTCAAGAGTTCATTATATTTCTGTCAGCAGCCCTGAAACTAAAACTAGAATCAGAATCAGAAAACTTTATTCATCACGGAGGAAATTGCTTACATCACGACTGCAGTCACACAAGACAATCACTCGAAGACACAGGAAGCATCACACAAGGACTCAAACAAGAACAATATAGTATAAAAGTACAAGGTGCAGGACAAGTACCAGAATAAGTAACAGGTGTTGATATGCGAGACAGAGCTATATGAAAACTAGGAATATACTGAAAAATAAAATATATTGCACAGGTTGATAGAATCAATACTTGAACTATTTACAAGATAAAATATACAGTAAATATACAGTAAAATAAAAATAATAAAATATGCAGTATAGGTACTAGCAGTACCTAGGTAATTATATTACACATGATAATACAATAAAGTAGGAAGGAATAAAGTAGGAAAACTACTGCACAGCTCCACATTATTTTGGGAGTTTTGCTGGTACCAGTTTGTGACTTCAGTGTATAAACTGCTTTATATTCTGACTTCTATGCATGCATGTCTATGAAACCTGTCCTATTAATTGCCATAACCATAACTGCCATTATTATTATTATTATTGTTATAACCAACTACATAACCTAACAAGTCATTTAATAAAAGTGTTAAACAATAATATATACAAAGACACAAAAATAGCAAGTCACAGACACTGTGAAATGTCCCAGCTAACTCCAACCAACTCTGGTGGTTTGGATTTGACTGTCAGTGTCACCTGTATAAAAGTCCAGCTGGCTGTGACCTACAGGATGCTGTCCTGTGAAGATTTGTCCCACACTGATAGTAAATCATTCAGAGAACCATCACACAGACGCCTGCTCCAACCAGCAGAGCTAACTTACTGTTCTGCTGCTGGGGTTAGACATAGTTAACACGAACCACAGTTAAGTTACTAAGCCAAACACTGAAACTGTAAAATATCTTGGAGATGACATTAACTCTGTCAGCCCCCAAAGCTTTTCCTAAAAATAAAGCAGAAAGTGCCACCAGAAAACAGTGAACTGCTTGCTAAGCTCTCTGCTACAGTTAAATACTCAGTCAATAACATAGCAAACTTATCATTTCCTGCTCCCCCAGCACCCTGCTGTTCTAATACAAACGTTAGTTTGCTCACAGCTCTGTAACGGGTCTCTCAGTCGGTCCTTTTTAAAAAGGTTTATAGTTAGAACGAAACTTAGTGTTTGACCGACCTCAGTAACAGTCCTGAAACCCCTCTCTGCACTTTTTCTTCGTCTCTAAACGGATCACATCCGACGTCACAGGCGTCGCTCTCCAGTCGCTAACACACAGGTACATGCGATTGGCTGGCCGCTGCTTAAACCAGCCCACGTCCCTGAGCTCATTAGCTATATGACACGTCAATCATTTGTTATTGTCTTACGGAAACAGCTGGTTGGGGGAAGGGAGGAAGTGCTGAAAATAAGTCTCGCTTTTAAATAAACAGCTGTATGGCAAGCCGTGTTAACATTAAACAGTCTTTACTCGAATATACATAATTACATTTCAGATGTCTAGAAATGCATTTTGACTAGTCAAAATTACAATGTGACTAGTCAAAGGTGTAATTTAAGATATCTCCTACGTCATTTTGACTAGTCAGAATGTCTCATTGACTTGAATGGGAAACTACTTTAAGATATCTACTACGTCATTTTGACTATCCGAAATGTGAATTCCAGATATCTTGAACTACATTGTGACTAGTCAAAAGTCTAAATGCAGAGATCTTGAATGGAATTTCGACTAGTCATAATTCCAGTTAAAGATATCTCTAATTAAACACATTTAAAAGATATCTTATCTTTTTTGATGTCTCAAAGTAAGATATTACTAGTCAAAATTAAATTGTAGATATCTGCATTTAGACTTTTGACTAGAAGTAGGATTCACTGGGACATAGGCTAATATATACAGAGTTACTGATCATGTAACAGGTTTTTAGAAATTATTAATGATTTGTAACTCAGAGATGCTGAGTAGCTGAGCTGCAGGGAATAATTTTCCCTAATTTCATCTTGCTGAGATTCAAGAGCAAGATATGCATAAGTCTAATACATCCTTCTAATCTCAGTAGTCACAGTAGACAATCAAAGACTTTTAAAGAGGATAGTTTTATCATGCATTTTTATGTCACTAATTGTTGTATATGAATGAGCAATAGTTGTTTATTTATGAATCTTTTTTTCTGTATAGTTGTCCACAGCACACCGACAGCCACTGCAGGAGCCTCTATTTACATGAGCAACATACTGAACATAAAGGTCTCTTGGTTGTAAAGCCGTGATGATGTCAGTTAATAGGTCAAGCATGTGGTGCAGAACAGAACTTGCTTTATCTCTTTTGTCTGCATGCGTCTCACCTTGTCAGAGTGTTTTCTGAGATTGATATTTCACTATTGTCTTTTAGGGTTTACTGGGCTGAGCTGCATATTTTTATACTGAGAAGCTCTTGAAAGTTAAAAGATATGTGGATACGTTCCATAGAGTGAAAATCAATTCTCTAAATGAACATCTCTGCCTAGAAAAAGCTGAACATTTCAGAATTTAAACTATAAGGGAAAATGGCTTCATTTGTGACCATTAAGCAACAACATAGAGTCATAAGCTGTGCAAGCCTCATGGTATTTGTATACGCTCAGACAGAAGTGAACTCCATGTAGTGTAATTTAGAATCTGGGCCCACTGTTGTGTTTTGTGATTAAAGAACATTAGAGTTTTCTAAATCTTCAGAAACAAACGTGTTCTGTGGAGTCTTTTTCAGATGTATTTCTGACATCAGAACACTAATGTAAGCTTAATGTCTAGATATGTTACAGTAGTTTTAACTGGTATGCCTGGTATGGACTGTTTATGTAGTATTTAATTTACCAGTATTTAATAACAGACCCGACCAATAGGTGTTGATGACATTAGTATCAGCTAAGTTGGGATATTTTCTCTCTCTGTTATTGAACAAGATGCTGACAGAGTCTAAGATTCAATTCAATTCAATTCAATTTTATTTATATAGCACCAATTCACAACAATGTAATCTTGAGGCACTTTACATTTTAAGGTTTAAGACCTTGCAAAATATAAGTAAATATAGAATAATGTAGAAACCCAACAGTCC